>JXPH01023340.1:7721-17942 GCA_001014845.1 Mochlonyx cinctipes
GTTCTATTTAATTAGATTGTTGATTTTCAGTTTGTGATAAATCTGAATTGTCGATATTTCTATAAATAGAACACAGTACAGTCAGTCTGTGAAATATGCATACACCTACTACCATCTACAGTTATATAACCTATGATTGTGGTGGTATATGTGTGTATGTCAGGTTAGTCAATTTCCATGCAATAAAAATTGAACTTGACTTGATGGGCTCAATGAACTGGTAACTCATTAGCATAACCATTAAAGTTATGGTGGTTCGAAATCCACTATAAGCTGTAGGTCCACTAATACCTAGAAAGTTCTCTGAAATATGAGGACTCGCCTGATCCCAATAGGGTGCCTATAGGCCTTATTATTATTAACTATTGTATCCTATCCCATACATGTTGGTTGCGGCATACATTAGATAAATTCGTGATTGATTTTGAAATTTGAAAATATTGCTTAAGAAATATGTATCTAAATCTGAGAATGCTCCATCAAAAACTAAGAATGTTGATACAAATTTGACAATGTCTATCAAAATAAGAGAATGTGTGGCAAAAAATCACAATGTGTAGTAAAATATTAGAATGTGTATCAAATTATGACAATGTGTATCAAAATATGAGAAAATGTAGCCAAGAATAACAGTGTGTACTAAAATATGAGAATGTGATGTAAAAAATCGCAATATATAGCAAAAAATTAAGATATGTGAATATTTAGCAGAAGATATCACAAAAATATAACTGTGTATCATAAATATTTGTTAAATTTTGACAATATAGACCACAAATAAACTCCCTGACCCTCATGGTGGCCCATAAACCCCCAAGAAGGCTCGCAACCTCCCATGACTCTCCTAGGGCAAAAGCCATAGCTCCTGTAGCCGCAATCAACCGGTGTTGTGATCCTTCTGGTGAAGAATTTGCTATACAATCAAGGAATTTGGTACACATTGTAAAAATTTAAAACGTAGGAAACCACAAAGTGGATTATATAGCTTTTCTTTCTTTAATTATTGTGTATTTAATGAAAGGAACTGGATAAGATCATGCATACAAATTTTAAAGAGGATCGGAGAAGTATATACAGACTTACCCAAGAAACTCCGGTAGTTGGAAACACCAGGAATGGATGACATTATTCCAAATTTAGCATAGGAACTGTTGATGGATACTTACCAAAAGCTTATATTCTAAATTTCAGCTTATTCCGATCACTGGAACTCATGAATTCTAGAAGTTCCTGGCATCTAGGAGCCTTCAGATCCTGATTTTCTAGGATCAAACTTTTTTAGGAACTGTTCTTGGATACTTAACAAAAGCTTAAATTCCAAATTTGAGCTCGTTCTGATCACTAGAACTCAAGAATTCTGGAAGTTTCTGATACCTAGGAGCCTTCAGATCCCGATGTTCTAGGATCAAAGTTGCTTAGGATACTTAAGCTTATGTTCCAAATTTGAGCTTCCGATCACTACATCTCAAGAATTCTAGAAGTTCCCGGTCCAAATATTCCGATGTCCCAGGGTCAAACTTTTTTAGGAACTGTTCTTGGCTACTTACCACAAGGTTATGTTCCAAGTTTGAGCTCATTTCTATCATTGGAACTCAAGATTTCTGAAAAATTCTGGTAAATTTGTATGAGGGCTCCAGACCCAATGGCCCGATTTGGCTCAATGGGCTCGTCTTTACTTTTGTTGAGAAAAGCCTCCACACAAAATTTCAGCCAAATCAGTTGAGAATTACAGGAGTTATCGAAAACACAGACAGAGGAAAGTCATATTTTATCGTTTTTTTTGCGTTTCAAACGAGCATTTTTTCCCGAGGAACCAATTTTGTTTTGTACTGAAAACATAAGCTTTTCTTTTCTATCGATAGATATGATGAAAGAAGTTTGATAAACTTTTTGAATATTTGCTACATAATTCAACTATTTGGTACACAATTCAAATATTTGCAACTTAAATTCAATTTTTGATACACAACTCAAAAATTTCATACACAATGTGAGAATTTGGAACATAAAAGATGAATTCGCTACAGAAATTTGATACTCATTTTGTACTTTTTGCTACACATTCCACAGTTTGTACTAAACATTTTACAAGTTTTTTAAGCTTTGCAACGCATTTTACAAATTTTGATACTTACTTATGAGCCTATGGTACCCAGGCAGGACAAAGCCGATCAATTATCCTATTCCATCTCATTCGGTTCCTAGCGGTTGCTATTACGTCACCCCATTAATCGTTGCGTACACCCAACTTTGACTTGACGGAACGGCGCCACGTTTGGCTTGGTTTGCCTCTGGATCTGGTTCCTTCCTGAGGACAGTACTCCAAAGCTTCTTTTGCTACTGATCCGGGCTCCGTTGGGCCCTTTCGTAGCACGTGATCGATCCACCCAAATTTACGTCACCTGATTTCTATCTCCATACTGGTCATACGACATTGCTGCCATAATTCAGTGTTAGTAATCGTTCGAGGCCATCTTATCTGGATAATTTGACGCAGACATCGATTGACAAATATCTGAATTTTATTGGAATTTCGATACACACACACACACACACATTTTTTAAAATCTGTCACGAATTGGTTGGTGAGACTAAAGGCGCCGAATAAAGGTTTTTGGTTGGGCGCTTTTAATAAGCAGAATTTTACACTAGTATATTCCCCGTCAGAATTTGACGATGTTGCAACTACGACAAAAATCTTAACCTTTAAAAATAAGAGTGGCTAAAATGTACTTTCCTGCTTGAATATTTAAACGCCTTGAAATTTTTGTATGCATATACTTTTTTAGTTTTTACAAAGATCCTGATGGTCCTTTTGTACATATGAAGATTGTAAGATTGTAAGGACTAGAAAATTAGAAGGCGTAAATTCGAACGAAAAAATTGGACCATGTCTGGTATTGTTATTAACAAAACACCACCATAACTGACAGAAAAGGACCAAATTTTGGTCCTTTTTCAGTTGATATATCCTTTCTTGTAGTTCTCGTTTTTTATATATTAAATACTCATATTTCAAGCAAGTAAATGCGTGTTTTAACACCTATAATAAGCACATCGCACAAGTCTTCGGAAAGTTATTGTAAAAGACGACCATTAAAATTGAGTAAATTATATATATTTATGGAGATTTCAGTCAATTACTAAAGGCGCCCAACAAAACCAGGATTTTCAGTTGGGTCAGCAGTTAAAAGCTAGAGTTTTCGATAGAAATATTTTTTTTCTATTTTTACATTAATGGTTGGTTACTAAAGGCGCCCAACAAAAACAGGATTTTTAGTTGGACGCCTGTAGTAAGCAGTCAAAAACAAGATTTTTCGTTTGAAATATTTCTTTATTGAACAGAAATAATTTTTATACTGTTGGCGCCCAACAAAAACAGGATTTTTGGATAGGCTTCTTCACTATGTAGTCAAAAACTAAATTTTTGAATAGAAATGTCTTTTTTTCTTGCGCAGTACTTATTTTTATTTTAGATTAATTACTAATGTTACCCAACAGAAAAAAAAACTTGGGAAAAAATCTGGTTACAGTAGTTCAGGATATCTGTCAATGAAAAAAAGTTTGTACTCACATATAAAATACATTAACTCAAATAAAAATTACACGCCTAGAAATCTGATTTCAGTTCGTGTTCATGTTTTCCCAAAGCAAAATAACTTTTGAAGCTTCCTGTCCAATTTAAAAGGTCCAACAAATACTTCTCATAATCATGCTAATTAACAAATTTCCTTAAAGGATCTTATCTTTCTGTTTACTCTTACATTTGTTATTGAAATGAAAATTGGAACAACACGAACACGATTCCAAACCTCATTCCGTTATAATGACGACATGACACCACACAATTTATCTTCTTTTCTCAAAAATCACCAACAAGTTATTAAGAGATTATAAAATCTAAAATATACAAATAACACATAAATTTTATGACATTTTATATGCTAATATGCAGGCCCACCTCGTGGATGGAATGCCAAAATTATATGAAATTACTAAAAACATGATTTTATTTCCGGCAACCGAACAGGCATCTCCGCAGGGGTTGAAAATGAAGTAATTACATTTAAATATGACATGAAATAACTTAATTTGTGGTTGGTATCGTATACAGAGAAACAGAAGAAATTATATTTTTCTCGAAAAGTGCTTGAAAGCATATGAAATGCAATTCTCTTCAATGTTAATTGTCGTTTGATGATTCAATTTGCAGTTTGTTTTAATCTTGATCTTGACGATCGATCTGTTTTTCTAGACCATGGAATTCCTTGAAAATTTTACAGAATGAAGCAAAATTTATTTTTGTAAGATAAATATAACCTTGAAACAATCTTTAAAACGATTGTAGAAACCTCTTTTCTCACGGTTCACTATTAGCTATCAACAATATACTTTCCATCGCTATTCGCTACGCGAAGACCAGGACTACATTTTTACTTTTCATCGGTAGATCTGCATAATGACACATGTCATTTACCATTATAATTCCTTGAGAAGTTAACTTATTTCTCGAAACGTTGGAAACTTTTGCACATTAGCTTGTTAGTAAAGTACTTTTACCAATATTTTTAAGACAACCGTACATTATTTAAACAGCCTATATTATAACTTACAAACAACGTTTCGAAAAATGTATTAACTTCTTCAGGAAGTTTACATGAACAAAACAAAAATACTCCGCAAACAAATCAATTATTATTATATTTATTATTCATAAATAGGGACCAACATTCCAATCAGTATAGATTGATCAATGAAACCCACAATTTGTGTGTCATTTCGAATATAAAAGCCAAAAACTTTCAATATCTCTCAATGGAATCTGACAGCTAAGTTACAATATAGATATTCGATTATTAATAATAAATAAAAAGATATGCATAAAAAATTTTGAAAGAAAAAACTCATTAACATTATCTAAATTCTGCTATCTTATATAGCTACCGGATTTTTATTCGCTAATGGCAAAAGACAAAATTATGATTATGCAAATAAAAATTCAATAATATCATGTCAATTTATATGTAACTAATAGTCGACTTTAATTATGCTAATACGAACATCATTTTATTTTCTCCATACTCTTTCTTTTATACTTTTACAATCATTCTCAATACTATATACACAAAATAACATATGAATGACTTATAATTAAAATAAATATTTATTATGTAATTATTTAGCACAAAAAAAATTATATTATTATTACTAGACCACCCTGTTAATTTTGTTCTTAATATACAATACCCTGAAGAAACGTTGGTATATTTTCAAACAACCGTTGGTCTCAATTCAAACGTTTCAGGTTTCTTTTTTAATAAAAATCTCAACTAAAGTTTAGATTATATATTACAAAAATGTTATCTTCGTTGATCATAATAAAAAATGATTTGATCATTTTTCGAATAACACTGAAAAAATACAATACTTATTTGTTTGTTGTTGTTACAGTCTTAAATCATAACTGCAAATATATTGGCAAAAGGAGATTAACAAAAGAGAATGAAAAATCCTGATGATTTTTATATATTTGCCGAAACGTTGACATTTTAAATTTGTACTAATCAAGAAAAAAAAATGGGTTCAGAATATAACAGTGAACAATCCTTATAATAAATTATGAATGCATATTTGAATATGTTCAATGGAGCTTTCTAGATTAAGCAATCAAGTTGCGGTTATTTGCAATCTACTGCAAGCTGTCCAAAATACCTTAAATATTATGAAATAAAGTCGAGAATTTCTTGCAACAGAGAAAAGCATTTCAGGATATTAATACAATGACTCCATCTATATTGATGTATAGTTTATATCCCAAATTTGAGCTCATTCCGATCATTAGAACCAGACCTCCAAACCACGCCTGAAGGTTTTAAATCGTATGGTTCAAAATTAGTATATACTTTGTGATCGCAAAAGTATAACTTTTATACATAGTTGAGTTTAATACTTCAATTGACTTCTAAGCTGCCTTCAGGCGGTGATTTAAAAAAAAAAATCATCGGGTAGAGCTGGCTGGAATATTTTCTGATCAATTTTGGGGTTCGAATGCAAGAAGTCTGTTGTAGAATTGAACAAAAAATACTAATTCCGACTTCGGGGACTGATTAACTCGACCCTGAATTTTTTAAATCATTGGTACACAGGAGTGACCACATTCCGAAGGCCTAGGCTTAAATTTTGTTAAGAACTATTCTTACTTACACTTACGAGAAGCTTATACTTTCCAATCAATAGAACTCGAGGTACTTACTCTACACTAAATATATACTGAACACTTAAGCTACTTAAAATGAACACTTAAGTTTTCTAATATATTACTTCTTCTTCGGCGAACATTAACTTAAAAAGGTATGGCCTGATTGTTATGAAACCTACGACGGCCAAGCGGGGTTTCTAATATATTACTGAACACTTAAGTTTTCTTCTATCTATAGATATAAAGGAAGTAGAAGAAAAGCTAAAACATCTAAAAATACCGGTAAAAACATCCGAAAGTAGTAGAAAAACATCAAAAATGGCTATAAGGGATTTCCATCAGCGAACTGATTTTGGGGGATCGATCTCAAATTTTCCAAATATTTAACACCCAATTAGTACATATTAGTACCACTCGAAATATTATTAGTAACTCAACCGTGACTTTCGATTTTGACATTTTTTGGACTCTAAATGATAGCCATGAATTCAGTACCTTTAATAGTTGAACTGGTACTTCAGCCGTTTCAGAGATATAGCGGTTTTCAATTTTCATACTTTTTAGCACTCTAAATGAAAGCTATTATTAGTACTATTTACAAAGATAATTGTGGAAACTAAAATTTAAATTCTTTTCACCAAAGTTTAGGCAACTATTAATTTTAGTTCAAGCTTTGAACTACTATTTTTAGTTTGATTTTCAAACTTTGCCAGAAGGGTCAGGGCATGCAACTGACCACTTTTTAAAAAAAAAACATTTATTTTAGTTCAGATATCCCAACCGTTTTTTTTAGTTCTTCTAACTATTTATTTTAGTTTTTTTCACTTAAAAACGAGTTCGAGTTCAAGAACTTTTCTGATAGTTCAACGAACTAAAAAATATCGTTTCTGAAATTATCAGTGTAGTACTATTAATATCAAAATCGGAATTTCAACCGTTTTAGAGATAATTACTATACTTGAAATCTTGAAATGTAAGTCGATGATTACAAAACGCCTAAATATTTAGTACCTAATTAGTACCCTTCAATTTTAACAATTAGTTCCTTAATCGATTTGCATTAGTACTTTTTAATACCTCCAAAAGTTGAAAAGGTTCTTCAACCGTTTCAGAGATTTAGCAATTTTCGCTAGCAAATAGAACTGATTTTCATTTTTTACACTGAAAAAAAACATTCCTAAACTATAAATTGATTTTAAATGTTTAAAAAAAATATTTTGACAGAAGTTATTTGACAAAAGTTTGTCCGAAGTCCTCTTTGTAAATTTGCCCTATTTTACCCATATAATTTGGCTGAATTTAAGTTAGCCAAGCTTTGGCCTAAATATTCGTGCTAATCGGGGGCTAAAGACTATTTTGTTAGCCAAAGTTGCGACAAAAAGTAATAAGTACCCAAATTTTGCCCTAAATTTGGCCAAGTTTCCCAGCAGAGTTATCATTTGAAAAACATTTCAATTTTAAATGTTTTTTGAATGAATTTTAAATTTACACCTCAATTTTAGTCTTTTTCATGCAAAGTGGATATTAAGTGGACTGACATTGCAAAATTGAAATACTTTTTTTTCAGTGTACTACTGTTATTAGTATTTCCAATTTCTGAACCGGTTCTTCTGCTGGTTTAAAGATAAATACTACAATCTTGAAATTTAATCGGTCTGTATGATCATAAATATTTTATTACTTGATTGTTGGTGGGCGAAGTGATTTTTGAATTTGAGACTTTTTAGGACTCTAAGGGCTGTATTCTCCAGAGCATATTAAGTTAGTAACTGATTTTGTTTTCGCAATATCTCAGTAAATATAAAGTTAATATGCATGTTAAAGGTTATTATCAGATTATTGGCGTCGTAGCTTTAGGATCCGATTGTTAAATTTCGATTTTGATGCATAGGAAGCAAAATAAAAAAAAATTAATCACTGATTAAGTCTTAATATGCTCTGGAGAATACAGCCCTAAATGATAGCTATTAATTATAACAATTTAGAACCTAAAATATCGGAATTCGTCTTTCAACCGTTTCAGAGATAAATATAATAAATCTTGAAATTGAACCGGTTTTATATAAACAGAAATATTTTTTAATCTGATTGATCTCAATATATCCAAATATTTAGTACTCAATACCCTTCTTTTTTAACAATTTAGTACACACTTAAAAACGGGAGCTTAATTCGGGTCGATTTTAATCCGACTAGCAATCGGGATCTGAAAAGTTCCCGATATTCGGTTCCTATATTTAAAAATCCCGATATTCGAAAATTATAAAACAATGTCCCGAGTATCGGGTTACGACTCGGAAGTTTTATGCAAATATAAATCGAATAATAAAATTATCCCGAATAAATTGAGGAACTGTGTATATAATATAATATTTTAATATTTCAAATGTGTTCATCATTTTATAGCGGATGATCATATGCCTCCATAGCATATGCGTTAGAGCAGTAGCTTTGGAAGTGAGAGATCACGAGTTCAANAATCGGAATTTCAAATTCAATTTTCTCAGCTCCAGAAAAACTTACAGAGATGAAGTTCGGTGTACTCATCTGTTTTATCAATATTATTCAGCAAACCAAATTTGAGAGCTTTCAATCAAACCGAAATGGGTGAACCAGAAATCGTGCTGTAACAAACGTTGCACGCTGAAAATCTGGGGAACTCTAATAAAGGATTCATTGAACCCTAAAAAAAGTTAAGCGGTGGAACCCCGGATTAGAGTTTGTTGAACCCTAAATTAGAGTTCAAATTAGCCAAAAATAGTTCATTCGAACTTTTTTTGGAGTTCATTGAACTCCATAAAAGTGTTCAACTGAACTCTAAATAAAGTAGGTAGACTTTACCGAAATTTTGGCTACTTTGAACCCAAAAAGAGTTCGTCAGATTTTGAGTGTAATTTTGAAATCGAGATAACCCGAATCGGCGGGTTGTGATATTGGCCCGATTCGGAACCCGTATACTCAGCGGGTCTTTTGTCCTAATTCGGGACTTTTTTTTAAGTGTGTAGCTCAACCGGTTTTTGCTGGCAAACTGGTTTTCGATTTTGACACTTTTTAAACTTCTATAAATTGTATCTAATGATTAGGCTGCCTCTGAACAATCTGGAACTAATTCTATTCTGAGGGCAGTATTTTAAGACTTTTCAAGGTTTATTCCAGTTTCGTTGGCCCCATTCGCAGTAGGTGGTCAATCCCTGCAAGTTTACGTCACCTGATTTCTACTTAATATCACATTATCGATTTTGTTACACTTGGCCGTTTGGCGAATGCCATATGGCCGAATACAATTTGGCCCAAAATAAGTTATTTGGACATTTGGCCGAATTAGAAAAAAAGTATTCGGGACATTTGGCCGAAATAGGAAAAAATATTATCTTGCGACATTTGGACGAAATAGAAAAAAATTGCATACAAGAATTTTTTTAAAAAAGGGTGCAATATGTGGGGTTTTTTAAATATCGCAAAAAATTTCTTTAACTAAAATTCATAATCAATTTAANGCTGTTAAAAGGTGCATCGATTGTTGCAACACTAGTACACTCACTTTGGTTTGATTTGAAGCTTTCAAATTCAGTGGGCTGATTGATATTGATAAAATAATTCAGCCCAAATCGAACCAAGTGGGTGAACTAGAAATTGTACTGCAACAATCGATGCACCATTTAACCGCCATGCTACTCACTAAAAAAATTCTCAGAAAAAAGAGTGCATGATGTGGGATTTTTTAATTATCGGCAAAAAATAACTTTCTTAGTAAAAAGGGTGTAATATACGCAATAATATTCATTTTACTGTATCGTAATCACTTTAAAAAATTCTTTGAAAAAAGGGTGCATTAAGTGGGGTTTTTTAACTCTCGCAAAAATTAACTTTTTTTTAACTAAAATTCATAATCAATTTAAGATTTTTTTATCGGCCAAATGTCCCAAATACTTTTTTATAATTCAGCCAAATGTTCAAACTCGAAAAAATCAGCCTTAAGGATTTGGCTATTCTGGTTCCGCCAAACGGCCTTCGGCTATATG
>JXPH01023402.1:0-10073 GCA_001014845.1 Mochlonyx cinctipes
CTGTGTTCTACTTATAGAAATATCAACAATTAAGATTTACTGCAAACTGAAAATCCACAATCTAATTTTATAGAAAACAGCATTTCCTACCAGGAATCGAACCCAGAACGCAGGAGATGTGAGACTAGCATGCTAACTACTCAATCACCCGGTCGTCAGACTTTATTATTTATTATTAAACGTTTTTGCTATCTGGGTGTTGTTTCAAACCAAGACTGTTTTTGCTTGGCTGCTACCAAACCACATCCTTTAGGGATGTTTGATGAAGACCGGCAAAAAAATAATATAATAAACTTCGTTAAATTAAGAGAAAACAGAACCCGAATTTAAATATCTAAAAATTTAATGAAGCAAATAATCCCATCAGCATCACAATTCTCTGGGCTGTATAAAAAATAATCTCTCTAGATTGATCATCTTAATTGCCTTTTTGATGAGTTAACAAGGATAATAATACGCCTTCATCATCATGACGGATCATAAAATTATTCATCAAATTTTCATAATCAAAAACAAATTTAACTTCTTATTTTGACTTTATGGCCTAATGTGTAATAATGGCTATATTCGGAATCCCAATTCACTGCCATGATAACATGATTTGTATCATGATGCAGACCAGGATGGAAAAAGGAAACGGGAGCCATTTTGTTTACACACAGAAATCAACAGTCCTTTCCACGCTGCTATACCATAAATATACATAAAAAGACAAATAAAATTATGTTGATCTGAATAAAACAAATTATTTAACGAACCAGAATTGAAAAGAACAATAAATTTTTCCAATATTACGAATAAATAAAATAATTTAATTAAACATTTTTTTTCCTTCAGAAACCACAGTATTTGCATGTGAAAATCAAATTTTTCATTTACATTATTTTCTGTTTTGAGGAAGCCAGTAAGTAAATTATGAATTTTGCGACATGGAAATGATTTTGCGAAAAAAATACACCAGATGACATGTTTTATTTTCCGAACCCAGTACCAGCAACGTCACTGTATGTGAGTCGAATTCCAAGCATTTTCGGATCGTGATTGGAATATTCTGATTAACCAAAAACCACTCTTGCAAATATTTGGAATATGGAAGCAAAAATCGAACAAGGAAAAAGTTGCTGTTTGAACACCTCGGCTCTAAAATCAATCATTTTTAGACAGATGGCCCTTAACTGTACTCTCTGCCTATAATCATTAATTGAATTGTGTTTGTGCGGCTTCGTGTAGGAAAAAGTGGGCGAAAAATCAAACAACAAATGGGCACTTTAGTAGAAAATAAGAAATCATCATGTAAATGGTAAGTGCCTGTCACATAGTATAATTAATTTTCTCATTCACTTTCTGGAGACCCTCATTACTGGCTACAATGTAAGTCATTTGTCGTTTATTGAACTTTTCAAAATTCGGTATTCTCTTGAAAGCGCCTTTACAGAAATAATTAATGAGGCAATTTTCAGATTTCGGATTCATGATGTCTCTTTTTATTTACACAATGTGACCATTTATTGTGAAGAATAAAGTGATATTTGTTTTATGGTTTAGTTGGTTTGTGCAAAATTGAGAGGATTTTAGGTTATGAAACGGCTTTAAGCATTAGATCCTAATAGATCCGGTTTAACGAAAACGAATTTGTTTTCCAGGATAACGTAGGATAACTATCGTACTTAAGATGGATGAATCGGCAATTGCTGTAATTACAGGTGCAAAGGCCAGCAGCCTCATTGTGCATAACTCCCAAGTGGTGGACTATATAAAACAGGATAGATGATATGAACAGCATATTTGGGATGATAGTGTAGATGTGTGCACATGTGGACCTACAGTTAATAGTGGGTTCCAAAAAAACCCCAACTAAAATTCTAATGAGTTACCCAGTTCGCTTGTAAATTTGTAATTCTACCGCTAACCATCAAGTTCTATTTTTGCTGCCAAGAAAATGACTAACTTTCTGTGCCATAACCCCATATTGATACCTTCTATCCGGCATTTATATCACCTATGCTTATGTTCAGCCCAAACATGTTGGAATTCGCCTCGATTCTCATTTATTTATGAACAATTGAGCACAACAAAGTAATTTACCATGTCAAAAACGCTGGAAAAACACAATATTATTTCATCGTCTAATGTGAGATTTGAACTTATACCCTATGGCAGTGCTGCTACAGAGAGGTAACTCGGGTACTCGCCTTTTTTTCTTTCTCAGAAATGGAACTACCTATTGAAAAACTAAAAAATATCATAAATTGTACATATTTGTAGCATTGCATTGCAATAACACTTTTAATGCTAATATGTAAAAATGGGAGTACTACGTTTGCTTCAACCTCAGTTCCCCGGATCTCGTTTTCACGAACACGTTTGCTCGAAGCTCGTTTCCCCGAGCAAGTTTGCTCATAGCTCGTTTCCCCGACAGGTACGTTTGCTCAAATCACGTTTGTCAGAATGGTACATTTGCTTGAAGCTCGTTTCCCCGAAGCTCGTTTCCCCAAAGCACGTGTCCCTGTAGCTCCTTGAATGGTATATTTTTAGTGCGTATCTATATTGAGAGCCCATTTGAAGGATTATCCTTCTTTGTTAAGAAGTTTTGCCATAGTTAGAATTTGAATAATTTTTATGGTCTATGGTTTGATTGATAAACAGTAGCTCTAACGAGCAAACCACCTGCACCTAGCCGCCTAATCGTATATTTAAATAGATATTTCCAAAATTTGCAGATAGCGTCCATGTAGAGGAACAACTTGGCCTGTTTTCACCATTACAGTGTTGTTCCATTGTCAAGTAAAAGAAAAGCTTGTCTTTAAATTTTTATCTTTATCGGACATTTTATTCGCAGAATATCGCTAAATGTTTGAATTATTGGTATGAGAGCCCCCAAACCCTTTGGACCGATGTACCCCATTTTCTATCTCCTCTGAGTTGTAATACAAAAAAATGATTCGTGCGAAATTTCATCAAAATCGGTTGAGATTTAGGTGAGTTATCTTCATGACTCACACCGTTAGGACAGATCTACAATTTTAGCGGTTATATTCGATGTAGGACAAGCACTATTAGTTTCTCTACTCGAAGGGGGAAAGCCTTGAAACAAATCATATTTCTTTGAAGCAATAAACAAAAAAGAAAACCAGCTTAAAGCCCGGATGCTTAACTTTTTCTATTCACCAAAAATAAAATTAGTCACAATAATGTGATAAACGTAGGAAAATAGGAAGTGCTTTTGTGCAAATTTTTAAGTGGATTGGTAAAGTATTTATAGAGCTACCCAAGAAAGTGTGGTCATTGAAAGCACCAGAAACGTAAGTTATTACAAAAAGCTTATAGTCCTTATTTTTAAAGTTCTGTACTACCAAAAGCTTATACTCCAAATTAAATCCAATTCTCATCAATTCTGGAAGTTCCTGTTCTGTTAAACAGGTCAAACTTTTTTAAGAACTGTTCTTGGATAGTTGCTACAAGATTATGCTCTAAATTTGAACTCATTTAAAAATCTGATAACTTTGTACGAGGGCCCCTAGACTCCGTGGACAGATTTGGCCCATTACTCGTCCTTACTTGTGTTGAAAAAAGTCTGGTCACAAAATTTCAACTAAACGGGCTAAGAATTACGCGCATTATTGAGCTGTCAGACACACGTTTTAGACCATTTGGAGCAACTTTCCCCGAGGAAACATAAGTTTTTACATTTTACTGAACACACTTGATAAAAAATCCAGAAACTAAGAAAAATTAACCTGAATTTTCATCTGCTGATTATTTGGATTCGTAATCAAGGAAATATTCCTACCTGAGTACTTTGGCTTAAAATACACAAATTGTTTTTCTGCCGCACAAAAAGAAATTAGCCAATGTCGAGGCTTGAACTCTGAACAAAGGCTAAACGGACTCTAACCATGTGTTGTACCGGTTTATTCAAGTTTTTTGGAAATCTCGATACGTAGTAAAATCAAAATCGACCTGAAAATAATTCATATTATTTAGTGTGTTTTTTTCTATCTATAGATATAATGGGAAAATGAAAGAAAAGCTAAAAATGTAAGAACCACCCGATACCAATATCCAAGAATAAAATTTTGTTAGGAGCTTAGAACTCGTCTGGATCCCTTAAAAACGTGTGTTCCAAATTTGAGCTCAATCCAAATCCAGTCATTAAAATTTTAAAATTTTAAAATTCTGAAATGCCTACTGATCCCGTGGCCCTGAGGTTAAATTTTGGTAGGAGCCGTTCCTGTGTCCTAACTAAAAGCTTATGCTCTAAATTTTGGTCAATTCCATCAATAGAATTTCTCAAGTTCAAGTCATAAAGTTTTGCATAAACTTTGGCTGGCTTTTAATGCATGCCTGAGAAACTTTAGCGTTTGGATCACATTTTTCATCTAGAGACCAGCTTTCCAAAGTGCACTTTAGATAAATTTTACAAATACAGAATAGCTTACAGTATCTTTAAGGTAGTGCACGGTATGTTACATGAATTTTTAGAGAACCGAAAACCTTCTAATGCCACGATTTTTGATGGAAGGCTTTGGTAATTCCTTCAGAATAGAGTTTGGAACTTGCAATCAAGTCTTTGGAAAGGATTTTGGCTTTTAAATTTGAAGCACTGGAATTCTTTAAAAGTTAGTCGACAGTAGCAATGTCAACACATAGGTTCTGTGAAGCTATTTTGAATTGTTAAATAATTTAAGTTGGATTTTTTTTCTTATCAATCGATATCTGAGTTACCATTTTCAATATGGAACTCTCCACATTGTCAAAAGCATTATATTAGAAATAAACTAAAATAGAATTAAAATTTGTTAGGAGCTGTGTTTTCATCGCAATAAAAGCAAAATATATCGGCTTCGAGTCTGACCAGGACCAGACAGAGATCCAACCAAAATTTATGAATCTTGTGTTTGAAACTGAAGCCTTTCTTTCTCTATGCAGATTCATGAGGAGAGAAAAGAAAAGCTGAAAGAAGCAGCAAACAATTCAACAATAAAATTAAATACCACATATGAATCATCCCAATTTTACGATACTCTCCATACGACGACGCACATTCAATAATTGGTTTTATCGTTGGTAATAAAACCGAATCTTTAAATAAAGATGAATGAGAACCATTTTTGAGCGTTTCCATTTTATGGTTCAAGAATTCTGTTTTGCTTAATGTTCTATAAGCAATTCTAATTTTATGGTTCTGATGAAGGGTTTGATGAACAGTTTTTTTTCGAAAAGGAACACTCAGGAAATTCTTTTTTGATTTTAACTCATCTGAAAAAAATGGAAGTCCGGTGTTCAAAAAAAACTTTTGAACTTTGAATTTCTCCAGACTTATTCTTCAAAAAAGCTCGAACGTGCGTCCTTCAAACAAAAATCCTTTATAATCACGGATTTTTGGTCCATAGAATCAAAAATATGTACCCTCTCCAAAATTTATTAAATAAAAATCTGACATCCGCTGAACCTACGTTCCAAGCATCCTTGTATCCAACGGTTGAACATCCTATAAATCTACGGACGAACATCCTACGAATTAACGGACGAACATCCTACAAATCAACGATCAAACAACCTAGAAATCTACCGACGAATACTCTACGAATCGACGGATGAAATCCAAGGAATCTACGGACAATGGCCAAGGAAACGTTGGAATTTTCTCCTCAATTTTAGATTTTNATCTACGGACAACGGCCAAGGAAACGTCGGAATTTTCTCCTCAATTTTAGATTTTCTTTCAAAAATAAGCTATTCAGCATTCAGAGAAAAAAAATTTTTTTGGTTCCTCGGGAAAACTTACTCCAAATGGTCTGAAAGGTGAGAAAAACAAAAAAATTAACTGTGTGTGTGTCTGTCGTTGTCTGTCGTCGAGTGTCTGTGTCCTTGATAACTCGCGTAGTTCTTAACCAATTTGTCTGAAATTAAAATGTGAAGGCTTTTGTCAACAAAAGTACGGACGAGTTTNGGTGAGAAAAACAAAAAAATTAACTGTGTGTGTGTCTGTCGTTGTCTGTCGTCGAGTGTCTGTGTCCTTGATAACTCGCGTAGTTCTTAACCAATTTGTCTGAAATTAAAATGTGAAGGCTTTTGTCAACAAAAGTACGGACGAGTTTGTTAATGGGCCAAATCGGACCACGGGTTATGTGAGCCGCCATACAAACTTATCAGAATTTTTCATAAACTTTGACGTCCAATGATCGGAATGAGCTCAAATTTTGAATATAAGCTTTTGGTAAGTTTCCAAAAATAGTTCCTAGAAAAGCTGAACCCTAGGAGATTGGGATGTGAGGGCTCCGTGGTACCAGGAACTTCCAGAATTCTGGAGTTCTAGTGATCGGAATGAGCTCAAATTTGGAATATAAGCTGTTCGACTAGAAGCTTCGTAGATTCTAGATCGATATCAGCTGTCTTCTAGGACTGACGAGATGACAGATTTTTATAGCCCTCTCCTGAAAAACTAGGATGAGCGGGCAAATATCTTGTACTCATTAGATCTAAACAGCTGGTCTTCCACATACAAAATAAATAAATTCTTCGTATGTATCCCAGAAGAGTTCCAAAATAAAGTTTGACCCTGGGAAATTGGGATTTAGGGGCCTCTAGGTACCAGAAGCTTCTAGGATTCTTGAGTTCTCGTAATCAGAATGAGCTCAAAATTGGAATATATGCTTTTGGTAAGTATCTCAAAAGAGTTTCTTAACAGTTTTACCCTGGGACATCGGTTCTGAAGAATCCTAAGTACCGGCCACTGCCCGAATTCTCGAGTTCTAGTTGTCGATGAGCTCAAATTTGTAATATAAGCTTATGGCAAGTGTCCAAAAAGTGTTATTTTGCTAAATTTGGGATAATATTATCAATTCCTGGTGCTTTCAATCACCAGGCTTTCTTGGATAACTCTCTAAATACTTTTCCGATCTCTTCAAAATTTGCACATATGATCTTTGTCGAAGTCTATATCCAGTCTTTATCACAAAATATAAAATAATTATGAAAGAAAAGCTATATACTTACTTAATCACTAATCTAATCACNTTTTCCGAAGTTTGACGTCCATGAAATCGAAGGATGTGATAGCCTATGGAGCAATTTTGAACGACACATGTCCAAGGAATCACCGAACGTTTTTTCTGAGTGTATCTTGTTTTTCCCGCATTCAGGCCTTCATGCAAGATGCTGCGTAACACTGGTAGCCCTCAAATCCATCCATCACTATTAAATTGTTTTTTGCGCCTCTTCTTTATACCTGAATGTCAGTTACTTGGAATGAGATAAGTATCCCAAGCATAAATAATTGTCCTTACAAAAAAATAAAATAAAAGCCTTGGTCCTCTGTCATCATTAAACATTTAATGACGTCATTACTGCCAACAGTCAAATCATTTCTTCAAGTGCCTAGAAAAGCCAATGGCAATTAAGTAAGCTATATAAAAGCATCAACATCTTCTTCTTACACAACCGGAGGACGAAAAATCAAAGTTTCTTAGCTCGTAAAGATAAGAAAAGAGAATCCAATAGACTATTAAATAGTTGTGAACTAAAACTATTAAATGTTATCATTCCTGGAGGAAACGTTTTGGGATTCATTTAGTTTTAGCAATCAAAATAATGGCAACGCTGAAAATTATATTGCATGATGATGTGTACATAAAATAAAATAATTTTCCACTCCCATCCAATCTCGAAATGTGTACGTACATACAACCCAACATAAAAGACCAGCTTTAAGCTAGAAACTAGAGGGTAAGGTTATTTATAGCGAGACATAAATTCATTTTCTCGTAACAAAAATAAATTCATATTTCATACACTTAGCAACAAACAGAAATATTATTAGAGAAGGAGTAAATGTTGGGGATGAGGTGGGTGGGTTTGGGTCTGGCTGGGTGTGGAAGGAGTTTTCTCATGAAATAAAATATATTATTTTCAATTTCAATTTCAAAATCCAAATCCATCTCCTTCCCATTACAAATTCTGTTTTGATAATATTTCAAAATAAATTAAATTTGAATTTTAAAATAAAACCCAATTTAAAATATTCACGAATAATTTTCCAAAATTCAAAATGTCGAGGATAAACATTTTCACAAATAACACATTCAGTATATGTATGTATATGCATGGGAATATTTGATTATTGACGTTGTTTTTTAGCTTTCCATCCATCCATATATGAGCACACACAGTTTTTTTCATGCAATCATGTATGTTTGAGAACATTTTGGGTTGCATGTAGGTCGGGTGTGAAATTTAATTAAATTTTGAAATCGATTCCAAACAAAAGTTGGCTTGCTTTGACAAAAAAATAAATAGATCCACTACAATACTCTAGACTTTAACTTTTATAGTTTGAAGAGTTTACGCAATCTATCGGATAGAGTTTCTCTAAATTTGGGAAAGTTCTGAAGTACTACATGGCTATGATGTCCAACCGGTCTAAAAAAAATCGTCAAAACTTTTGAACGCAACTTAAGGTTTATGTGTCACTACCAGAAAAAAACCAGACAAAGGTGACCGTTTCTGGACCCTCTAATTTTTGTATAGCATATTGCTTCTTATGAAATATAAACTTTTCCTTTTTATCGTCGATAAATCATAATACGTCGTATTGCTCAGCGTGTTTTTGAAGTATCTAACACTTGCCGATTCCAAGAACAAGTAAGCTAGAAAAAAATTAATAATTTTCCTGGCATACTACACGCTTAACTTCACATGAAAAATGTCTAGTTAATTTAACTGATTTGATTGATAGACAAAAAATTACGAAATTTTTTAGTAATAAAATAACTAAATGCTCGCTGGACATAAGCCCTGGCACATTAGAGACATAATCTGGTTTCATAAACTTTCAAAAGGTGACGATAGTTGGAAACTTATTATTACGGACTTTTCATTTATAGTTACGGAATATTTTAGTACAATTTACAGGTTTTTTTTAACTGAATTTTTCAGTTAACTGGGGCCAAACCCAACAGAAATTAATTGATGTAGTTAAAACTACAGAAAAATCCATTAAATTAACTGATCGATTCCGTAAATTTGACTGAAGTACAGTAGTAATTTTTACTGATTTTTTACATTAAAAAGTGCAAAAAATAATTATGATCTATGAACAATAATATGTCCTAAAGTAGTACTTTCAAAAATAGGTCCAGTAAACTTAACGGAATTTCTGTCATTTTAAGTGGACGAGTCAGTTAATTTCTTTTGATTTAAATTAACTGTAAAATTCAGTTAAATTTAAGGAAAAATCGGTAAATTGTATTGAAATATTCTGTAAATATAAATAAAAAATGAGCTATAAAAGTCTTCAAAGATCGGCACCTCTGTGAAATTTATTTCTTAAAAAGCTTATGTCTCATAGTTTACCGAGTCACTCAGTTAACAACATGTATGAGCCCGTTTCATCATCCACTTTTTTCAGAGTTAAGCTAATTTTACCAGTTTCACTTCCATATCAACTCCATCTCTTTGCAGGTTCAGCAGGTTATGTATTCAGTAAAAAAAAGTTGTTCCAAATGTTGTGAAACGTGTAAAAAAAATTATAAAAAAATTTTTGAAAGAATTTTTCTTGTCTGTGTGTGGGTCTGTCTGTGTCCTCAATAACTCGCGTAATTCTCAAACAATTTGGCTTAAATTTTGTGTGGAGGCTTTTCTCAACAAAAGTAAGCCGAAATCGAAGCCGAATCGCGCCACGGGGTTGGGGGGCCCCCATACAAACTCACCAGAATTTTTCAGAAATCTTGTGTTCTAATGATCAAAATGAGTTCAAATTTGGAAAACCTCGCGACATCGGGGTCTGGGGGCTCCTGTGTACCAGGAAATTACAGATCGCTCGAGTTCTAATGATCGGAATGAGCTCAATATTGGAATATAAGCTTTTGGCAAGTATTCAAGAACAGTTCCTAAATAAGTTTGACCCTGGGACATCGGGATCTGAGGGCTCCTAAGCACCAGGAACTTCCAGAATTATTGAGTTCTAATGATCGTAGAGCTGAAATTTGGAATATAAGCTTTTGGCAAGTATTCAAGATCAGTTCCTAAAGAAGTTTGACCCTGGGGCATCGGAATCTGTGGGCTCCTATCTA
>JXPH01023403.1:1618-16266 GCA_001014845.1 Mochlonyx cinctipes
TTTTTGATGAAAAGTACAAAATTAAAATAGCCGGAGATGCATAACGGTCAATTCAAAACAATCTGAATTCAAAGATTATCCTTGGACCAAATGGCAACTTTTTCAGGGGTATATTTTTGAATTTCGGATTTTCGCGAATCCGCTCCACCCTAAATGTCCAAGTCACTATACCACTGTTGGACCAATTTTGCTACCCGATTTAAGATTAATAAACAGAATTTTGCAAAGCTTTTAGCTTTTCATCAGTATCATTCAATAGATGAAAAGGTTATGTATTCAGTAAACAAAAACAAAAGTTGTTCCAAATATCTAAAACGTGTAAAAAAAATTATAAAAAAATTATTTGAAATTTTAAAAAATGTCAAATAAAAGGACGAGTTTTGACAGACAGAATGGGCCAAATCGGGCCACGGGGTCAGGGGGAACCCATACAAACTCACCAGAGTTTTCGAGAAATCTTGAGTTCTAATGATCGAAATGAGCTCAAATTTGGAACATTATCTTGTGGTCAGTGCCCAAGTACAGTTCCTATGAAAGTTTGACCTCGGGACATCGCGATCTGGGGGCTCCTGTGTACCAGGACTTTCCTGAATTCTCGAGTTCTAGTGATCAAATTAGCTCAAATCGGGAATATAAGCTTTTGGTAAGTATCTAAGAATAGTTCCTAAAAAAGTTTGACCCTGGGACATCGTGATCTGAAGGGGGGTCCTAGATACCGGCCGAATCTAGAATTCTCGAGTTTTAGGGATCGGAATGAGCTCAAATTTGAGAACAGTTCCTATGCTAAATTCGGGGTAATATCATCCATTCCTGGTGCTTCCAATCACAAGACTTTCTTGGATAACTCTGTAAATACTTTTCCGATCCTCTTCAATATTTGCACATTTCATCTTTGTCGAAGTCTAAATCCAGTTTCTATCACAAGGTATGTAATAAATATGATGAAAAGCTACGTAATCCACTTTGTGGTTTCCTACGTTTTCATTTTCAGGGCGCACAGGACGGCTTCGGTCAATGTTTTTTATAAGTTTCTCAAATTTCTCCTCTATACCACTCACCCAACCCCCTTTTAGGGGTTAAAAATGACCAAAATAGGGTACAACGGGATTCACTAGAAAAAAAATACATTTGAACTTAAATTGACTTCCTCTTACAATCCCCCTTACTCCTCCCTCCTCCCCACGACGCGGGCCTATTTGCAAAAGATTTGCCATTTACGATTTCCACAATTAGTTATGCTTTCTAGAAGCCCTTTAAATTAATTTGAAACAATTGCCTATAAAGAAACAGCTGAGTAATGCAATTTCAAAAATTTTAGCATCTGTGCTATTTTTATCACTGCAATTGGGGACTGAATTAACTCCTGAATGTAAGTATAAATAGGTGTTAAAAACTATTTTGAAGAAAATACCTTGTAATCAACCACATGTTAAGATAATTGAAATAACTTGAACTAAGTTTTACGCAATATAATCCATTTCCAAGTCTTTTTAATCCTATCATCACGCGCATCATCTTTGCAACAACAAATAAATAACAGCAGGACGAGCCCACGCCTTTCGATGCCGACTTTTTTGCATGATTTTTCTTCTCCGACACACAAAATTCATCGATTTTTCGAATAACTATTGTGGAAGAAAAGTTTGGAAATTTTTTAATCATAATCCGCTTTCGATTTTTATTATTTTAAACCATTTAATGAGGTTTTAATTTATAATTATGCTCGCCGAGCGAGAGAGAAATGGAAAAGAAATTATTATTGTTGCATTAGATTTTTCATGAAGCATATTTTATGTATATTTATACATAGTTTTGGATCGTGTCAGCAGCAGCCAACGATGAGTATCGATCCAAAGTGGTCTTTGTGTGTTGTGCAAGCCACACTATTCAAAATTTTACTTGTCAGGGAGAAGAAAATCAAATAATTATTCAAAGGGATTGGGCGTACAGTTTCCTGACCTATCTACCCATGTTTAATAACTGCAGAATATAAATTAGTATTTTCTATAAACGATCTGATGATGTTACGCACTTTCGATTCTCTTTATAATTTATGAAAACCATTTTTTATTTTTACTTTATTACCTCGAGAGTACTGAAGTGTAGTAATATCATTTCTATTAATTGCTGCGAGACAAATCAGCAAAATTTCTAAATATGAATAATCAAAATGTACGTATTTTGTTCGGTCATGAAACAAGGAATGAATTTGGTTGTAATAATGCCATCAAATATAGTAAATTAATTGAAATAATATTTTAAAAAATCATAAAAATTTCTCACATTTTTTGTATGCAGCTTATTTTTACACAGTCACACTGGATTCCCATTAAATCAACTTTGATTTCGAAATAATTATAAATTATTGATATAAATCATTGTATAAAATGTATGAATAAACGAAAAATAGATCTAAAAAAATATTTTTTTCGAAATACAAAAAAATCGACTTCATCCAAAATGGCGATCACCAAAAAACACTCCTTTCCACACAAACTTTTGATTGAAAAAACTATTCTATTTACACTTTGCTATAGAAAATTTTATCACCTTATTAATTATGCACTTGGTTTAACCATTTTTTCAATTATTTTAACATTTAAGGGCGTTCTTTTCACCAAAATATCCGTATTTTGTTATCGGAACTACGAAAATTTCACACTGATGAAAAACTGAGGTGATTGCTACTTTTCGCAAACGCTGCGCCAGCTAAATGTCAAAAAATGTTTTTGGTTTTTGACGGCGGGGAATAAATCCGAGAATAAATCCCAAAATTTTAAACCGCATTTCAAAATGAAATAAACCCAAATTTTGAAATTTCTGTTAAATGATCTGGACACTGGGCTGGCCCAAAGATCCAGTCTTAAAAATAGTCTTATGACAGCTTGTTTGATTATAGTCTAGGACGTATACGGGGGCATATTGAAAACTAAAAAGTAGCATTGTTATATCAAATACTTTTAATACTCTTTCTTGTCCAATTGGGCAAAAATAGAACAATATTTACATGCCAAAAAAATAAATTTTCAATAGATTTTTTTTATGGTCGAAAATCGTCACAAATACATATTTTCACACATGAAAAAAATGTGCAATGAAAAAGAATATCGGTATGGAAATATTTTTCCATTTTCCTACTAAAAATTTATTGTTCAAATATGCAAGAATAAATTAAGAAATTCAATTGCTTCTATTTTTAAGATCTAAAAGAGTACACAAAGTAGCGACAACAGCACCACTTTTACTCCCTATATAAAGTAATTAAGCCGGCAAAAAGTCGACTTTCTTTGGTTGAAAATTATGGCTGTCAAGGTTTTTATTGTATTGTTTTATTAAAAAGTCGTTCAATTCGACATCTTTGTTTTGAGGTTTTTGATGTTTTCTACGTCATCGTTAATAGTAAAATAAACCTCCAAATAGAATAATATTATTTTATTGTTTTTCTTGGTATAGTTTTAAGAAAATGAAAAAATATTCTACTATTTTTAATGATTTTTAATCACTTTTTGAAAAAAAAAAATAGATTTGCATTTCAGATTGTATGTCATCTGTCAAAACATTCCAATCAACTGTTTTTTTTAAATTTTTTGTTTGTTGGGAAAGTAATTCATTTTTTGGTTTTAATTAAATAAACATCGCATCAACACTGCGAGAGGAAGATTTTATGCGTTAAACAACATTTGACGCTTGAGCGTATCAAAGAAAACCAAGCTTCAATTATTCCGAAGCCTTGTATTATCCACACTGCTGTACGCGTCCGAGACTTGGAAAGTGACTGATTCAGTCACAAATAAAATTCAGACATTTGTCAATCGATGTCTGCGGCAAATCCTTCGGATAAGATGGCCTCGAACGATTACTNAAATAAAATTCAGACATTTGTCAATCGATGTCTGCGGCAAATCCTTCGGATAAGATG
The DNA here is from genome assembly GCA_001014845.1 of Mochlonyx cinctipes. Lineage (NCBI taxonomy): Eukaryota > Metazoa > Arthropoda > Insecta > Diptera > Chaoboridae > Mochlonyx > Mochlonyx cinctipes. The sequence continues at coordinate 5,538 of JXPH01023403.1, forward strand.
GCCTCGTACGATTACTAACATAGAATTATGGCAGCAATGTGGAATGACTAGTATGGAGATAGAAATCAGGCGACGCAAACTTGGATGGATCGGCCACGTGCTACGACGAGGTCCAACGGAACCCGGATCTATAGCAAAAGAAGCTTTGGAGTACTGTCCTCGGGAAGGAACTCGTTCCCGAGGCAGACCACGCCAAAATTGGCGCCGTTCCGTTAAGTCAGAGTTGGGTGTACGCAATGATGAGTGGGGTGACATTATAACAACCGCTAGGAATCGAACGAGATGGAAAAATACTATTGACCGGCTGTGCCCCACAAGGGACCATAAACCTTAAGTAAGTAAGTAAGTAATTAAATAAAATATCAATTAAAATGCTAAAAAAGAATGAACTATGGAATCTTTTTTTTTCTTGTGAAATTTGTAAAAATAGCTTTGTTTTCCATACTCGACCTTTTAACTTCAACTAAAAATAAAATGACAGATCATAATTTCGGCACGATGCATACGCTAAGCGGACTTTTTCGAACTAATAGATCACGTTTTTAAAACTGCGTGCGGTTGAATCACGTGTAAGCACAGAAAAATGTTTTTCTTTTAATTTAAACATTTTTTCAATGGTTTTTGACGATGTTTTTGTTGTAAAATCTATCGTTTGGCATTATTTTTAGAGGTAACTTACCTGGCTATTACTCTCTTGGTACTCATTAGAAACCAAACCGAATATTCCACTTAGGTTCCTAGGCTGGAATGAGAGCAGTGATAACCGAACTAAAACGTAAAAAGTAGATTTGATCCATATACAAAGATTTCATTTATTTTGTGTATGGAATGTACCATAATGATTAAAATAAAGAAAACATTGCATTCACAGCGTACGTTCGCTTGCTACTATATTGAAATGTGTTTTATTTCATGTTTCGATAATGTAGAATTGACGTCGTTCGACTAGAAGGATCTTAGACTCTAGTTCGATATCAGCTGTCTCCTAGGACTGATGAGATGACAGATTTTTATAGGCCTCTGATGAGCGGCCAAATATCTTGTTCTCATTAGATCGAAACAGCTGGTTTTCTGCGTGGACGTAGCTTGTAAATGCAATGTTTAGTTTATTTTAGATTTGATCCCTTCGTCTATAGTATGAGCATTTACTAAAGAAATAATATACTGGGGACTTCGAACAAAATAGAGGCGAATTTTTTTTTTTCATTGACACCCAACGCCATCTGTAGAGTTAATGGAAAAGGTTAAAAAATGATTTCAAAAATAAAAAATGTTTTGCTTTTTGGATAAAAACATAACCTCTTTCTTATGAACATAACCTGTACAATAAAAAATTTACAAAATTATGGGAGAGAGAAAGAGATAGAGAGAGATTTTAGTCACCCGTATCGCTAGTCACAGAAAAATTTGAATTTTAGTCGTTGACGCAAGTCCCCAGTATATTATTTCTTTAGTAAATGGTAGGAGGCCACTGGCCTCATAATATGCACTTCAATTTCAAGTGCCGAAAAGTAGAACCATAATTTGTTCCCTTTTGCTGTTTCTGCGTTTGTGTTATACTACAGTCGACCTCTAGCAATCACTCACGACTAGCCCCACCGAGATGTTTTTTTTTTTCAAAAATGTCATGAGAAACGTCAAAAAATCAACATTTACACCACACGGGAAATTCTTAATGCTTAAAATTGATTAAAAATGCTGAAAACAGTTCAAATAACCAAATATTTCAAAGTTAATTACTCAAATATTGCACAAGCATTAAAAAAGAAGAAAAATCTCCCAATAATAACATGCAAACGACCAGAATTCAACTTGTACTCAAACAGTCCGCTCTCTGGAAATGCCAAATTCGGAAGTCTGCCCCTAGCTTCAGATGGCTGGAAGCACAGAAAGTCTGTTGGAGACTACTTTATAATACATCCTCTCCAAGATCTTGAGTCGAATGCTGAAAGCACAAAATCATTTGAATCTTTGGGAGTAAACAAATCTTTAGTGGACAATTTGAGAAAGGCCGGCATCGAACATCCAACAAAATATCAAACAGAAGGAATTCCAGCTGTTTTGTCCGGTGGCCACACATTACTAGCAGCTGAAACAGGATGCGGTAAGACATACGCTTTTCTTATTCCGATAATTCAACAGATGTTAGAGCGAAAATTGAATGAGAAAACAAGGAATTTTAACACCCCACAAGTTTTGATCGTGACTCCCGGCAGGGAATTGGCACACCAGATTGGGCATGTGGCCGAAAGTTTAGTTGAGGGATTAAATATTAGGACAAGAGTTATTGTGGGCGGTCGTACAAAGCAGCAAATGTTGAATCCTACCTTTGAAGACGTTGACATTCTCGTCGCGAGTTTTGGAGCAATTAGTAAATTAGTCACTACGGGAATCTATCGAATGCACGAGGTCAAATGGGTGGTTTTGGATGAAGCAGACAGTTTACTAGACGATAGTTTCACAGAAAAATTGGGGTACTTTTTGAGAAAATTTCCGTTCTACAAAAATCATCTTCAAGATTTGAATATTGCTGGATCGCAATTAATTTTGGCAGCAGCCACAATGCCGAACGATGTAGATGAAATGCTGGGACAAATCGTGAATCCTGAGTCGATGGAAAAGGTTGTGAGTGAAAATTTGCATCGAATTATGCCGCATGTTCCCCACAGGTTTATGAGGATGAACAAATCTGATCGTCCGGCAATTCTCTTGGATTTTGTGCGGAAAGAGGTGAAAAAGAAGAAGCCGACAATTATTTTCAGTAATAAATCGACGAGCTGCGACTATGTTTCAATTTTTCTGAACGACAACGGAGTGAATTGCGTGAATTTGAACGGGGACATGTTGATGAAAATTCGTGTTGGGCAGTTTGAGAAATTCCAGAGTGGAGAAGTTGATGTTCTATCTACGACCGATGTAGGAAGTCGAGGACTGGACACGGCCCGAGCTGTAAATGTTATTAATTTTGATTTTCCACTCTACACAGCTGATTACATTCATAGGTGTGGGAGAATAGGTCGCGTTGGGGGCGTGCAAGATTGTCTAGTAACAAATTTCGTGTCCAGTTTAAGGGAAGTTGATCTTGTACAAAGGACAGAACATGTGGCGAGAACGACGAGTATTCTACCAAAAGTCAACGCTAATATTACGAATATTATTCAGAATAGAATTTTGGAAAATATTAAGAAAACAGTGTAGAAATTATTGTAGTTTTATATGTGAAATAAAAGAAAAATTCTCCTAAGAATCGAAATTTAAAGTCAAAAGACAATTCCTTAATGAATATGCATCACCCTAACATTAGGGTTTCCCTTCAACAATCTTCCTTCTGAAAAAAAATCACAAAAATAGTTTTAAAAACTCGATTAAATTTTCGAACGTTTGATTCCAGGACCTTTTGAAATCCTGAAATAATGAGTGGACAATGCACTGCGTAGCGTACCCCATTGCACGATACAATGTAAAATTGGTTTAAATTCAATATGTTCTTTAATATAGACAAAGGCAAAGGGCAAATTATGTATTTCGAAATATTTATTTTTATCGAAAATTATTTCGACATTTTTTGGAAATGCCAAAACTGGTCTACCCTAATTTTTTCCTTGGATTAGTGGTGCATTGCGTAGTACAAACATAGTAGTAGCACAGAAGAATGAATACTAAGACATCCAGAGACTTGGATCCGGTGAAATACCACCCACATAGCAAAATAGACGGACATCAAACTGACGTCCGTTGGACGGTTGGACAATGTCAACCAGACATCCGATCGTATGTCTGGCAGACATCAGGTTGAATTCCGGGTGTTTTGGCACAGTTTGTCAAGCCGTTATGAAAAATGACGGATTTTATATTTTATTAAAAATCTGAAAAATAAAAAAATAATCATAACACACCATCTACAGATTTCGGCTAATATCTACGAAATAAATGTGCAGAAGAGGCTTGTAATGACTAGAATTAAATTCTAAAGCCAATAAATACAACGCGCCATCGGAATTATTGATAAATCAGAAAATTGAAAAAAATTGTCCAACGGACGTCAATCTGACTTTGTCCAGCGGACATCAGTCTGACATTGTCCAACGGACATCAGACTGACTCAGTCTGATCGATCAAAATCTCTTGGACGGTTTGAATTTTGGCAATGCGGGCAGTTGTGTACTCATCTCAAGTGATTTGTGAAGGCATACCAACATTTAAAAAAAATATGCGCAACAACGGATCTACAACGAAAATAATGCATCGAAAAAATACTAGGTGGCGTGTATTTTCAGTAGGATTACATGTAATCCTAGACACAAACGAAACACACTTATTCAGACCGAAACCAAAATTCTTCACATTATAGCAATGAACTTAAACATTATAGCATTTTAACCAACAACATGCTTTTGAAACCAGGCCCACGACATGCTTTATTTAAATTTAATGAAATAGTTTACAAGTTATTCTTATAAGATTTTTGGGCCGCAGAGTTGCTCTTAATGGCCAGCATTGGTGCTTGAATGCACCGAACTATGCTTCTGGATATCTTAGTATTCATTAAACTCAATCAATTGAATTTATGCTAAAATTCACGAAAACAGCACTAAATAAACCTCGAAATAAACAGTAAACATTGCATTCACTGGCTACGTCCACGTAGACGACCAGCTGTTTCGATCTAATGAGCACTACTTTTAGCTTTTTTTTCACTATATCTATAGATAGAAAAATAGCTTATGTATTCAGTAAAACAAAAAAATTTGGTTCCTTGGGGAAAGTTGCTTCAAATGGTCTGAAACGTGAAAAAAACCCAAAAAATAAATGTCTGTGCGTGTGTCTGTTGACGGCGTCTATCTGTGTCCTTGATAACTCAACGTAATTCATTTGGCTGAAATTTTGTGTGGAGGTTTTTCTTAATAAAAGTAAGGACGAGTTTGTTAATGAGCCAAATAGGGCCATGGGGTCTGGGGGCCCCCATACATACTCACCAGAAATTTTGAGTTCTACTTATCGGAATGAGCTTAAATTTGGAACATAATCTTGTGTTAAGTACCTAAGAACAGTTCCTAAAAATGTTTGACCCTAGGGCACCGGAATATGTGGGCTCCTATGTACCAGGAACTAACAGCATTCTTGAGTTCTAGTGATCGGAATGAGCTCAAATTCGGAATATAGGTCCAAGAACAGATCCTAAAACAGTTTGACACTAGGGCATCGGGATCTGTGGGCTCCAGGAATTTTCAGAATTCTTGATTGGAATGATCACTATGAGCTTATGGCATACGCCGGAGAGCAGTTCCTATGCTAAATTTGGGTTATGATTATCAATTCCTGGTACTTCCAATTACTAGACTTTCTTGGATAACTCTGAGAATACGTTTCCCATCCTGTTCAAAATTTGCACATATCTTTATTTGTTAATGTCTAAGTCTAAAACCAATTCCTATCGCAAAATATACCTACAATATACCTAAGCTACATAATCCACATTGTGGTTTCCTACGTTTTTAGTTTTCAATCATTTTCAATTTATAGGCCTATTACCTATTTGGTAGTTTGTAAATTATCTGTGGGTTTTCTCTGAATATTTTGTAGCAAGAAAAACTATTACCATCAAAATAAATGTCTGCCATTCTTGTCTATTGTTCATTCAAAATCATTTTTTATTGTAAACAATGGCGCCAGAAACTCTCGAGAAAACGCGCCAGAAACTGCTATAATTACGTCACTTGGGCTGTCAAAATCGGTTTGTTTTTGTTGTGATTTTATGATGAAAAGTGAAAATTAAATTTCAGGGATCCGATAAAAATGTTTTCCCATTTATCTGGTGGTCGAGTGAATATCCAGTTACTGCAGGAAGCAGCTGCAAAAGAGCTTGTCACTATTTTGGATCGGTGTGAAGGAACGAAGGTAATTTCTTAAATACGAGAAGATATCTAAATTGCAATTTTTAAAATATTGATAAGGCGATTGTATGGGATGAATCACTGGCAGGTCCCGTAGGATTAGTAGCTCGCTACACTTTCCTCAAAGACCACCATGTCACCAAAATGCATCCGCTACGAGCTGAACCTTGGAACATTGATGTTAAAAATATTATTTTTATCACAAGACCAAATCTCAAATTAATGGATTATATTGCGGCCAACATTCATGCAGAGGACAAAAAGAAAAAAAGTAAGCCCTATTTCTTCCTATTTCTCATTAATAGTACCTAATTAATTTTAATTAATTTACAGTTGGAAAGAAAGATTTCTACCTGTATTTCCTTCCAAAAAAGTCATTTTTATGCGAAAAACAGCTGAAAGTTAAAGGAGTTCTTGGAAGTTTGGCCTACATTGGGGAGTTTAATTGCGATTTTTTTCCTTTCGATAAGGATCTTCTTTCAATGGAGGTTAGGGATACGTACAAGTAATTGATTCTTCTTTTAATTGATGGGTTTAAATTTTATAATTTTTATGTTCAAGGGAATTGTACATCGAAGGCGATCTTTCATGCCTCCACCAATCTGCTCTCGCTTTAGTTTCACTGCAGAAAATGTACGGAAGAATCCCAAAAATATACGGAAAAGGAAATTACGCGCACAGAGTCTGGGAATTGACTAAAACTATGGCGCTGGAGGACGAGACAATTTACGGATCTGATAAAGGATGCATCGATCAAATGATCATCCTGGACAGATCTATAGATCTGATGAGCATTTTGGCTACTCAATTGACTTACGAAGGACTGATTGATGAAATTTTCGGACTAAATAACACGACAGTTCATTTGCCATCTGAGAAATTTAGTTCTGGAGAAGAAATAAGCGAGACAACAGAGCAGCAGAAAAAACAGATCATTTTGAACTCAAAAGAAGATCTTTTCACAAAGTTGAGAGATAAAAACTTTAACGCCGTTGGTCCAGTCCTTTCTCAGCTGGCCAAACAGACGAGTTCAAGAGCAAACGAACGTTTAGGTGAGAAATCGATTCAAGATTTAAAAGAGTTTGTCAAAAATCTGCCCAACATAAAAGCAAATGAACAATCCTTGGCAACTCACACGACAATCGCTGAGTTGGTGAAGGAAGTAATTTCGTCAAACAATTTCCTGGACGAGCTGGGATGCGAGCAGGATTTTATGCTTTGCACAGACGTTGATAAACCAAATCCTTTCATTGAAGATTTGATGGCTAAAGAGGCGCCGTTGAGAAACGTTTTGCGGTTAATTTGTATTCAATCCGTTACCGGATCAGGATTGAAGCCAAAAGTCTTGGATTATTACAAAAGAGAGCTTGTCCAAGTGTATGGAATCAAAACCCTCTTCACAATAAGTAATTTGGAGAAGGCTGGGATTTTAAAAGTACAAACTGGGAGCAGAACCTACGCTGTACTAAGAAAAACATTGAATTTAACTGTTGAAGATGCTGTTGAAGTTAATCCGAAAGATATAAGTTATGTCCATAGTTTTTACGCTCCTCTCTCGATTCGGATAATTGAGCAACATCTCAGACCAATGGGATGGCAATCGTTGAACGACGTGCTCTCGATAATTCCAGGCCCAACATTTGAAGATTTTCAATCGTCCTCTTTGTCGATAACCGGACGAAGAGGATCTTTTACAAGCGAGATGTCTGCCTCCGACATTCCTCGTGTGATTTTAGTGTTCTTTTTGGGCGGCTGCACGTTTGCAGAAATCTCTGCTCTACGATTTTTGGCACAGCAGGACGAGAATAATGTCGAGTTTGTGATTTGTACGACCAAATTGTTGAACAAGAATACGTTTTTAGATTCGTTTATTGAAGATTGAAATGCTGTAGGCTTAAGGTAATATATTGTAATATTAAAGTACGCTATCTAATATATTTATTATAACCAATAATAATATATCTTGTATCTCTGATAGAGTCAAATTTTTATCCTCATATCCAGCGTTTTTGAACCTAAGTTTAACAAGTTTTGTAGAGAAATGTAGAGAATTATGCTCGAACCTGAAAAAGCTATTTCTACCATAAAGCAATAGAAATTAGACTTCTGTGGTATGATTAGTTCGCATCAGTAGCAGACTATCGACCTGTACCTACCTTAAAAGGGGTGTTGGAACTTATGGCTGAAGGTCATATGGCCGAAAGCCGTTTGGCAGAACCAAAAATGGTCGAATCCATAAGGCCGATTTTTTTTTGAGTTTGGACACTCAGCCGAATCATTAAAAAAAATTGGGACATTTGACCGAAATAAAAAGATTGAATTAATAACTTATTTTTAGGTACACAAACCCCCGAGGGGCAAATATAACAAAACCGTTCTGACCAGGCTTGTAAAACCGTTCTCAACCGTCTTTTACCGTTCTCGACCGTCATTTACTTTACAGCCGTATTGCACCTTATTGAACCGTCTTTTACCGTTCTCAACCGTCTTTTACCGTTCTCAACCGTCTTTTACTTTACAGCCGTATTGAACCGTACTGAACCGTCTTTTACCGTTCTCAACCGTCTTTCAACCTTACTTTAACTTAATCGAAACGGTACCGTTTTGACCACTGATTTTTACGATATATTTGCCCCTCGCAAACCCCACATATGGCCGAATTTGTTTTAGAGTTTGCGCATTTGGCAGAATTATAAAGAAAAGAAAAGGGGCAGTTGATCGAAAAAAAATAAGAAGTTCTTTTTATTGATCCATTTTATATGAATGGATCAATAAAAAGAAGTTCTTAATTTGGAAGCGTTTAGTAACAACATTAAAACTATAATATTTAACAGAATACTTTCCAAGGACAAGGTCTTTATGAAGGCGTAAAACTCTTTCCATTTGATCTTTGGTCCGACGATGTGGAAACCTTGTTAAAATATTTTCCATTTGTTGAGGACAAACTCCATTCAAATAACAAAATGTTACAACGAATATCCGTTTGCGATAACTTAAAGAGTTATTTTTGCCGATAATTGAAAATCCCACATTATGCACGAAGAAGAAGAATTTTTTAGTGATTTCAATACACTAAAATTGATATTACTGCACACAATGCACCTTTTTTCCTTAAATTGATTATTAATTTTAGTCAAAGAAAGTTATTTTTGCCGATAATTAAAAAATCCTACATAATGCACCCTTTTAGATTTTTTTAGTGATTAGGATACAGTAAAATTAGTATTGCACAAAATGCTCCCTTTTTTCTTAAATTTGAATTTTTGCTACAGAAAGTTATTTTTTGCCGATAATTAAAAAACCCCACATTATGCACCCATTTTTCTAAGATTTTTTTTAGTGATTATTATGCACTTAAATTGATATTATTTCATACAATCCACCCTTTTTTCTTAAATTGATTATGAATTTCAGTTAAGTTATTTTTGCCGATAATTAAAAAAAACCCCACATAACGCACCCTTTTTTCAAATATTTTGTTAAGTGATTAGGACACAGTGGAATCAATAGTATTGCACATAACGCTCCCGTTTTTTAAAATTGATTATGAATTTTAGCTAAAGAAAGTTCGATACGCTAAAATTGATATTAGGTATGTCTAGATAATAATTTTTTTCTATTTCGGCAAAATGTCCCAAACATTTTTTTTATGATTCGGCTATGTGTCCAAAATTTTAAAAAAATCGGCCTTATGGTCGATTCGGTCATTGTCTTTCGGCCAACTGTCAAAAAATCCGTAAAAGGCATAAAAGGTGACCTACAAAAGATCCGACGGATTAAATTCAATGGTAGGGTTAAAAAAGGTCACACTGACTAAATTTTTGCTCTGAACTCAGAAGTTACCTGTTCCAGTTGTTACCATACTATGAACCGGTCCACGAATCTGTACGTGTTCCACAGCGATTCTAGGTCCGTTACGTTACCCTATATTTTATTGTTTTCTTGTGACTGTCCAGAAAACAACATGAATTTCTATTGTATTTTATTCAACATTCAATAAAATAATAAAAACATACAATTTTCTTACTTATCTTAAATCGAAATATGTTAAATATATTACTCTTTCGAAATCTCTGGATCATGATTTATTATATAATTTTTTAATCTTTTCAATGTTTTTTGAGTGGAAAAGTTCCAGGAATAGTTACCTACTTTACTAAATAATGACTATAAATTTCACTTTCTTTTTGTGTACCAAAGTTTAATTAAGTTTTTCTAACAGATTTCGGTAAATTAAAATTTGACAAATGATTACAAATAAAATCAATTAAAATAGGAGGACGGGACTAGACTAGTGTTGGCCTTATCATTCTTTAGTTATAATAGTCAGTATGTAGTTGAATCTTTTTCATTCGACAACGATTTTGACCAAGAGTACAACTTTTATCTGGCTTTATTTTTTGTTTTTCTGGTTTCCAAAAAATACTTGTTTAAGTTTATAACTTTTGAACCGAAAATAAAAAAAACTTCGCGAGTTTTCGAGAACAATATCTTAGTCCTATAAGATCGGAGATTTATAGTACATTACATTTAAAATTTCATTTTCATAAAATAAATATACACGTACCACCCTAATTGCATAATAATTTTTTATAACTTATGCTGTCCATATTCTCAAATTAACCGTATCTGTATTTTGCATGTCTGTAAATCGGGATCATTATTCGGTATACCACCGAAGTGGTTTCATGAAACTACATCAAAAGACGAGGGGTGAGCATCTTGGGAAATATTGAGCAGAGGCCCAGAATATTAGATANCACCGAAGTGGTTTCATGAAACTACATCAAAAGACGAGGGGTGAGCATCTTGGGAAATATTGAGCAGAGGCCCAG
>JXPH01023464.1:5274-17448 GCA_001014845.1 Mochlonyx cinctipes
ATAAAAATAAAATAAAAATATATAGTGCAAATATGAAATTTGGGGTAAATATTTAGTTTGCAACAAATAAAAATGTGCGTGGTGGTGGCACAGAAAAATATCGTAGGCGATTTTTGCTTTTGATAATTAGGCTCTTCTATTTGTGTGTTTGTTTATATTAAATTTCTGCGACTTATTATAGCTGGAGCGATAAAATATTAACATATTTTTGCTCAAATCTCACCCTCCACCCCCCAGATATTTAATTGTACGCATACACATTCAGCTTATTAATGATCTGGTGGATGTTCTTATGTTATAAGATGTCGGTAATAAAAATGGGATAATATTTGGTTCTGATTTGGTTTTTGAGAAAAAAGGGAAATAAAAAATGATCGAAATTTTATTTTCGGGGCTGAAATTATTTTTCTATTTTGTTGGAAAATAAATTTATGCATAAAAAGGCGCCTAAAATGACGTTTTGACGTTTGGATACAGACATTAATAGTGCGAGAGCCTGAAGTAAAAAATAGTGCTGGCGGTGCAACTGAGCTAAACATCAATTTTTCCATCAAATGGTATATCGTGGACTAATCTTAACATACAATAATTGAAATTTTAGGTTGTAATAGACGAAAAACATTGTAAAACACAAGGGGGACGGGGGCGGGGGGTAGAACAAATGTCCAAATTGAATAATTTTTTTTTGCAGTTTGTATCTAATTTTGTCGAGTAGAAAAAATTAAAAAAATACTCAACTATTTTTAATTATTTTTCAAAAATCAATTAGTTTTACATTCCTTATCGTTCTTCTGTCATCATCTACGTTCCATTTTATTTGTAAGGTTCTGTTTTTTCGGAAGGGCCACCCTTCATTTGTAAGGTTCTGTGGTTTTTTCTTGGTTTCTTTGGAAGGGTTACCCTTCATTTGTAAGGCTCAGTGTGATTTTCTTTGAAGGGTCACCATTCATTTGTAAGGTTCTGTGGGTTTTACGTTCTGGTATGTGCGATATATCTAATTTTTTCGTATTTTACGCGTTTGAACAAAAGAGAACCACGTGTAAGTACCAAAAATAGTTTTTTAATACTCAAAAAGAGAGAAATTTTTTAATTTTTTTAAAACATTTTTTAAGTGGATTTCGATGTAAAATCTATCATTTGGTATGGTTTTTGGAGGTTCGTTTTACCCATCTATTTGTGGTTACGACTTTGCAAAGCTGTGGCTACTCTTTAAGTTGAGGATGATTTCATCAGGGTTTTGGATAATGCTCTACAATTTGGCGTTGAAATTAGACGTTGACCTCTTCCCCAATGTCTTGTGGCCCGATTCGCCCCATTAGCGATCTCGTCCTTACTTTTGTTGAGTAATGCATGCACACAAAAATCTCAGCCAGATTGGTTGAGAATTACGTGAGTTATCGAACGTACAGATAAACAAACAAACACATGCAGACACACAGACACACACTCAGACGGAGTTTTTTGGTTGTTTTTGCATTTCAGACCATTTGGTGCAGCTTTTCTCGAGGGGGACCAACATTTTTGTTTCAACAGTTTCAGAAATCTTGATCGGAATGAGTTCAAATTTGGAACAAATTCTTATGGAAAGTATCCAGCACTCAAAAACTTTGACCATGGGACATCGGGCTCTGAGGGCTACTGTGAACCAGGAACTTCAGAACTCTTGAGTTCTAGTGATCAGAATGAGCTTAATTTAGAATATCAGCTTCTGGCAGGAAACCAATGACAGTTCCAAAAAAAGTTTGACCTTGGGACATCGGGATGTGATGGCTCCTAGGTACCAGGAACTTCGAGTTCTACTGTCGAAATGAGCTCAAATTTGGAATATACGCTNTTTAGAATATCAGCTTCTGGCAGGAAACCAATGACAGTTCCAAAAAAAGTTTGACCTTGGGACATCGGGATGTGATGGCTCCTAGGTACCAGGAACTTCGAGTTCTACTGTCGAAATGAGCTCAAATTTGGAATATACGCTTTTGATAAGTATCCAAGATCAGTTCTTATGCTAAATTAAGGATAAAATTATTTAGTCCTGGTGCTTCCAATTACAAGACTTTCTTGGGTAGCTCTGGTGTAGTTTACAAGTAAGTTTGATTATTGTTTTGTTCATAACTACTGAGGATCTTATCAGACCATTTTGGAGTGTCCAGCGTACGTAGGAAGCCTCCGGCTGATAGAGGAAGATACTGAAGGGGAACGAAAGTTATTTTTGATTGCCTCCGCGGCTACCGTTGTTCCGGCTTATAAATTTTGGATAAGCTGGTTTTGGCTGCCTTCACATCGGCTTGTTTTCATTACCATCATCAACATTTGTTTGAAAGAAATCCTATAGAAGGCTTTAGCCAATTGGGTTCAAAATTGGTGGGTTGAAAATAAATTACTGTCAATGACTAATATTTCAGCAATTTTGTTTGATTACGTCACCCACATTTGTATGAGAGCTCATAGTAGGCTTTGGCACTCCACCATCGATAGGTTGATGACTAGAGACCATACCCTATGGTAAAATAAGACATAAGAATATCCTCACGGTTTCCTCCAGGCTTTCTCCATGTTTCCTACAGGCATTTTCACGGCATCCTAATAACGGATATGATTGAATATAAATAATTTTAAGCATAATTACAAAAATTAAGTAATAGTACCAAATTTAGATTACAAACTACTGATATTTCCTAAAAATATTAAGTTACAATTCTTATTTTGCATCAAAAAGATTACACGTGAGGAAGGCATTAGGAAACTATGATGAATTTTTAAAATGAAATCAAGAGGATGTCGTTAGGACGTTAAAATATGTAAGAAATTTTCATGGGTTACTGACGTGTTCTCATGGTTTCCTCACAAGTTGTTTAATTTTTAGCTGTGAGGAAGCCGTTAGGTCGTTAAAATAATGCATGGAGTCCTCACGATTTCCACACGGTTTCTTCACGTGTTCTTCACAGCTTTTTTCACGCATTCCTCACAATATCCTACCCGTTACGAACACTTGAGGAACCCGTTAGGTTTCTGGTAGGGTAATTGCCCAAATTTCAGCATTTTGATTGATTAGGTAAATCCACCCGACTGTGATCGCCAATAATTTCTAGAAGTTCAAAACGTATTTTAAAAGTGAAATTGGTGATTTAAATTTTTGGACCAATGACTATACTTTAATTTTTTTAAGGAAAAGTTAAAGTAAAAAGCTAAAACGTTTGGCAAGTGATTGTGCCAAGAAATGGAAAAGACGAATTGCACAATAATGGATTTGCTAGAAATAACCAAATTAAATAATTATGTTTTCTTGTCCTTAAAAAAAGTTATTCACGATCAGAGGAAAAAATGCCGATTGGCATAAATTAAAGACTCGAAATATTTCCATGAATTTCTATCTGCAGTAGTGCTCGTGTCAATCAAAATGTACCACGTCCTTAATCTAAAATAAATTGTTTAAAAAAACAGAAAATTAATTTGAATAAAGCGCCAATGAGTGGAGGGAGAAGAGGGATTATTAAGAAGAAGAAGGAAATTAACATTAATATTTTCTAAAATTAGTCTTATGTATTATTTTTATGTAATATCCACATAATCTTCATTCCATCGCGAACAGAAAATGTTTCAATGCAAATAAGGTGAAAATACAACATCATTTAAAATATATAAAAATATGAATTTACTTTCATTTAACACCCCAATAATCAACCCTTAGGAGAATTATTTAGTGCTATTTTGCATTATTTATTAATGGAGGCCCCCGAACCGAAATGTATAAAATGTTGATTGACAATTTACAAAATTGCTTGTACCTTTTAGCCTTCCGACCGAGCATTTAGGTTTAGTTTAGGAAAAAAAGGAGAAACGAGCATATAAAAGGCTTATCGAAATATGTATATTTTTGTTTAAATAATCCTTCAATGGTTTTTCTTTCATGTTCAACATATTTTTTTTTTTTTGAGACGGAAGCGTTTTATTTTTCGTCTTTATTTTTGAATAGAGAGAGCTTTTCCTTAAAAAGCTTGTTTGTTTACAAATTTTAAGAGCAGTTTACTTGAACGTTTTGGCGCTCCTACTCGTATTATGTTTCCTGATTTTTTGTAGACTTAATTTTTCAGATTGTAAGATTTTTTGAAGTGTTTTAATATTAACCTCTTTTTTTTTCTATTTTCAGGTGAGTTTACAGAGGCTTTTGCAAATATATTATGATAACTGGTACGTTTTTACGTATTTTTATGATATTATAAAGAATTTTCTTCCATTAAAACAGCTTTTTTGTGTTTCGACGAAAGGAAATCTTTAGGATTTTTCTAAATAAAACTAACATTTCTATCTTTTGTCAAAGGAAAATCCCTATGACTTTTAGATTTCTCTGAAATGTCTTTGTATGCCTCTACTTGGACGAAGTAAAATTCCTAAGATTTTTACAAATAGTTTTTCCAATAAATCTTTTCTTTCTTTTGACAAAAGAAAATACTTATAATTTTTGAAAATAGTTTTCACAACAAAACAGCTTTTCTTTCTTTTAAGCAAAGGGAAATCTTTAGGGTTTTTGAAAACTAGGAAACCACAAAGTGGCTTTTGTAGCTTTTCTTTCATATTTATTGTATATTTTGTAATAGGAACTGCATTTGAGCTTCAACAAAGATCATATGTGCAAATTTTTAAGAGAATCGGAAAAGTATTTACAGAGTTATCCAAGAAAGTCTGGTAATTGAAAGCAATGGATAATGTTATCCCAAACTTAGCACAAGAACTGTTTTTGAGCACTTGTCATAAGCTTATACAGGTATGTTCCCGTTAATTGGAAGTAGCTCGGGACCGGCTTCCAATTAAGGAGAAGAAATTACATTGATCAAGACAGCAGAGAAATTAATTTTTCCTCGTTAATTGGAATTTCGTCCAATTAACGAGAAAATTCAATAGAAAATTCGTATTAACGGAGGTTCCAATTAACGGGAATAGACCCGTATTCAAATTTGAGCTCATTCCGATCACTAGAACTTGAGAATCTGGCAGTGGCCGGTATCTAGGAGCCTTTAGATCCCTAAGTACCAGGAATCAAACTTTTTTAGGAACTGATCTTGGATACCTACCAAAAGCTTTTATTTCAAATTTGAGTAATTTCGATCACTATAGAACTCAAGAATTCTGGAAGTTCCTGGTACCAAGGAGTCCTCACATCCCGATGTTCTAGGGTCAATTTTTTTTAGAAACTGTTCTTGGATACTTACCAAAAGCTTATATTCCCAATTTGAGCTCATTCCGATTACGAGAACGCAAGAATTATGGAAGTTTCTGGTACAAAGGAACCCCCAAATCCCGATGCAATAGGGTCAAACTTTGTCAGGAACTGTTCTTGGATACTTACCAAAAGCTTATATTCTGAACTTGAGCCAATTCCGATCACTAGAACTCAAGAATTCTGGAAGTTTCTTGCCCCAAAGAGCCTTCAGATCCCAATGACCTAGGGTCATTTTTTTAGGAACTGTTCTTGGGTATTTACCACAAGATTATGTTACAAATTTTGGCTCATTGCAAACATTAGAACTCAAGAGTTCTGAAAAAAAATTCTTTGTCTCATCATATCCATAGATATAAAAGAAACGGGGTTCGTCATTGGATTTAGTTGGGGACTTTGTGTGGCTCCGCTCTAAATGTCGCTCGAACTTTTTGAGAAGTCAGTCAAGGGCTCTGCAAGGCCTTTGCTCTTAAAGTCACTCTGGCTTTTTTCAAAATAAGTTTTTTGTCTGCTCAAGCCAACATTTATAAAAAATGAGAGCTGAGCTGAGCAGCCGAATTTAAATTTGAGCAGTCATAAATTAGAAGATGAGCGGCTGAAAATCACAAGGTTCTGTCGCATAATCAACATAGAAATGTCCAACCTATACCTACCACTGTGTTCCCTGGTCATTTGCCTGGGTTATGTCGCATAATCTATCCAGGAATATCCAGACCAGGACATTTAATTTTTAATTTTTTGAACGCTCATGTTTTACATTTTCGCTGCTCATCTCTTAGTTTTGGCTGCTCAAATTTAATTTTCGGCAGCTCGACAACGTTTTTTTAAAACTTTTAACTGAGCGCTTTCAATTTTTGGCTTCTTTAATATTATCGCTAAAGATGTACTGTTGGTCTAATATACTGTCACAAATCCAAGCTCCGAAGGATCAAATGCTAAAAGTAGTTGTAACAGAAAAAAAGTATGAAGTTTACTTTCCTTCAAGAGAACTATGGTTCAACAATGAGATCTTGCCCAAATTACGCGGATTTCACGGATGGGTTCCTTTGTGAAAGTTTAGCGGGTGCGGGTATTTACTGTTCGGAACCTCAAATTGATATTTCAATTCCACTGGGTAGAAACACCTCAGTGTTTCAAGCAGAAGCTTTAGCAATTCTAGCTTGCGCAAACGAGTTGTTAAATAGATCAATACAAAACAGATCTATAGCCATCTGCTTTGATAGCCAGGCGGTCTTAAAAGCTATGTGCTCATTCACGGTAGACTCGGCTATTATCTTTGATTGTATGAACTCCCTGGACGAACTTGCTATTTGCAATAAAGTCCTGGTCCTCTGGGTGCCAGGCCACTTAATGTTTTGGCTAGGGGGATGGGTCATCCAAAACACCCATAACCCTGGAACCTGTTCTGGCTCTTTCTAAAAGGTGGTTAATTTCCGAAATAGAAGAAGTTGAACGAGCAAACTAAGTACTGGCAGTCACTTGACAGCTGCCAGGATTCCAGGTTGTTCATTAAACAACCTTCACTATCCATCTCAAAATTTTAATGAGTTTGGACAGAAATTGCTTACGTCAAATTGTATCCTGCAGTACTAGTCATTCCAGACTCAATGACCATCTGCACAAAATGGGGCTCGCAACATCGAGACTCTGTTGTTTCTGTGGCGAGGACATCGAATCGTCTTTCCACGTTATTTGCAACTGTCCTGTTTACGCAGTTAGCCGTAAGCGGTTACTGGGTGATTTCAACATTGAAGCGTGGGCCTATCCCCGCTTAAATATAAGCAAGATATGCTAATTCATTGTCATTTGCAATCTGCCCTTCTGAATAATTCTTCATAAAAAATTTTCCACCCTATTTTCATTTCTACTTTCCCACTTCCTTTTTCCTTCCCACCAGGGGTATGAGTACAAAGGGCCCACCTTGAGGCCTAGTGCGAATTTTGGGTGATCAGCTTCTCTGGTAGCCCGTCCCCGTCCCCTTGGCCTGATGTACGTTAGTCTAGTGACCCAGTCCCGATTTCTATTATCCAAATTTGGCCCACCTTACCTCAGTATAGTTCCATCTGACACAAGCCCATATACTTTGGTTTTAGCATAGCGAAAGTTGCTAGTAAAAAAGAATAAAAATCGAGTAAAAGTATATTAAATTAAATTATGTATATAAAGAAAAGAAAAGCGTCTTTCCCTATTTTGGGAAAAGCTATTAACCTCGATGCGTAATTTAAAATAATTTCGCTTCATCATGAATAATGGTGTATTCAATTCTAGTTGAAATTAGAATATATGAAAAACGCTTCCCCACATAGGTGGGTTCTTTGAATATTTAATTTTCGGAATGAAAAATTGAAAATTTTATCTTTTCTTTAAAAAAGGAGAGAAAAAATGTCTGCATAATTTACTCGGTTATAAATGTGATCATTAGAAGCTCGTAGCTGTTTAAAGCCTATTTCCATTTAAATTGCTTCTCTGCATAATTATCAATTTTTTGGAAGAGCATATTTTCCAGTTAAAGTACCTTCTGAATTTGTATGGGTTCATTATTAGAAACTTTATTTTCCATAATGTGTTGGGGAGAAATATACTTGTTGAGAAATTATTTTTTTAGGTCTAGACGAAGGATATTTAACGAGCTGCAATAAGAAAATAAACAATTCAATAATTCAGCTTATCTCTAATTTGTCACACACGCATTTCTTTTTCGTGGAAAAGACGATGAACAAATGAATACAAAAAGAATCAGGCCGATACGGCTTCATGACTTTATCTTCTATAGTTTTTTTCCTATGCCTCCGCTCCTAAAGTCGCTCCGGCTCATTAGGGGTGCCATTAGGGAGACGTACTAATTAGATTATTGATGAAGTCACTCCGTTTTATTATAAAACTTCATAATTTTTGGTATAAAAATGTCAACTTTGTATGGGTGCCCAAGAAGCCTTTGAATGGGCTAAAACTTGGTAGGCATAAAACGGGTACCATTTAATAGTCTTGGCCAAAATTTCATTAATAAATGAGTGATTTATGTCGTTTTTATCGATAAAATGAAGAACTTTTGTATGGGAGCCCACAGGAGCCTTTGTCCGATTAGACTAAAAATTGACAGACGTAAAACGAGTACCAATTAATAACTTTGGTCAAAATTTCAAAAGATTTTATTCATAAATGTCGGATTTAGAATGATTTTCTCGATAAAATTACGAATTTTTGTATGTGAGCCCACAGAAGCCTTTGTCCAATTAGGGTTAAAATTAATAAGGCATAAAGTGGGTTTGGTACCCACTAATAATTTTGGACAAAATTTCAAAAGATTTTATTCATAAATGTGTGCTTTATATCATTTTTGTTAAAATGACGAACTTTTGTATGAAAGCCCGCAGAAGCCTTTGTCCGATTGAGCTAAAAAAATTTAGGTATGAAATGAGTACAAATTAATAATCTTGGCCGAAATTTCAAAAAATTTTATGAATAAATGTTTCGGAAAAACTGTCGACGGATCTCGGGATCGCGGGATCGCCCAACCGACTAGCATACGTCAGAAATAATTCCTAGAGGTCCAGAAAGTGTTTTAAAATTTATTTGGGTGATTTTCATTTTTGGACCAAACGCATGACTTTAACTTCTAGAAGTTAAAGTAAAAAATCCAAATAAAAGCTTGAGTCAACCATAAAGGAAATATGGAAATTCCTCTTTTTCATATGTCAAATATTCTTTCATTTCCAGCCACCACATGTTCGTTTTATTACTTTCATCTTGCCAAATATAAATCTTGAGGCTTTTAAATGAAAAATATTTTTGATAACCTTTTCAATCGTGGATGAGAATTGGCTATGTTGGGAGGTAGTGGGTGGGGGTTGGGTGGCAATAGTTTCATTTCATTCAAAAGCTTCTAAAAATCATAGGGCAAAGACACAGAGTATAAAACCTTTATTTTGATTCATAAAAATATGACAATCGTAATAAAAATATCGAAAAAAATATATCGAAACTATAGAAACGGCTGCAATATTCCATCATAATAAAATTATGTTTAATGCACTCATTATTAACAAATTGATTATCATAAAAAGCAAAAGAAAAAAAAAACTAACAAATTTAAATGGAAATGGATTATTACCACTCTTTTTTATTATGTCACAATTACAATACTACCCCTTAAAAAACTTTCTCATTTAATTATTGGAGTATAAAAAGATGGCATTACATTTTACTTACAAAATAATACGAAGTTTATTTTTATTACGTCTTTTTATTTCAGTTTTAGTTTTTTAAATATATTTATGCTGATTTGTAATTACATGTTAAGGAATATACTAATTTATGGGGTGAGGAGGAGAGAAAAAGCTTAGAAAATATAGGTATTCTAGACGAACATTTAAGAGGTGGCGGTGGTAATTGCTTTAATTTTATTTTAATTTACTTTTTTGTTCTTTTTATTACATCTTTTAATTCAATTCTGTTTCATAGGGTAGAGGGGTGCTAATTCTAAGCTAATTACTGTATAGATTTTTTAGTCCCGAAATTTTAGTCTTTATTCCAGCAGAATCGTGTTGAAGTTTGAATGGTCCGTTGAAAAACTCATTTTTCAAATACCACTTTGAATACTAGTTTTATTTTTTAAGCTAAAAGGTATAGTTGTCAATAATTTATCTGTTACCAACCAACCGTTTAAAAGTTATAGCTTTTTGAATAGAAAATCTCCAGAAATCTTTGAAAAATCTGTAAATTTTCTTTTTGAGACGAGATTTTCTGTTTAAAAAGCTATAACTTTTAAACGGTTGATCGGAAACAGATGAAATCTTCCCAACTGTACCTTACTTTTAGTCAAATAAAATAAAATTCTTATTCAAATGAGTATTTAAAAAATCTGTTTTTCAACGGATCATTCAAACTTCAACACGATTCTGCCGGAATAAAGACTCAATTATGTAGAGCAATTTTTTGCTTGTTTTTGATGGGAGTAATTTTGAAGAGGGGTTTTTTGGAATTTCCGACTATTGCAGAGTACTGCCCACCCTAATAAATATGCAGTCAAAGTGGTGCAAGGAGAAATTGCTCCAAAACACACATTGTACATATAGAATTTTATTGGGTCTTTATGTGCCAACGTACACTAGGCTAACTTTCATTAGGCCAACAAGCCAACAGTACATAAGGCCAAACGTATATAGGCCAACAGTACATTAGGCCAAACGTACATTAGGTCAAACGTATATTAGGCCAAACGTATATTAGGCCAACAGTATATTAGGCCAAAACGTACATCAGGACAAAACGTACATTAGCCTAACGTACATTAGGCCAATAGTATATTAGGCCAATAGTACATTAAGCCAAACGTACATTACGCCAACAGATTCAGATGCAACAAAGAAAATATCTGCCTCTTTTTTCTTTACTGTTATGTGGTCGTTGCTGGGTTGATTATGCGCCAGAACCCAAGCAAATGACCGGGAAACACAGTGGTAGGCATAGTCTGAACATTGCTGGATTGATTATGCGACAGAACCTAGACAAATGACCAAGGAACACACTTTCTATAATCTGTCAAAATAAATTTATAAATGTTGGCATAATGTACGTTTTCTTAGTTTTGGCCTAACACACTGTTAGCCTAATGTACTGTTGGCCTAGTGTACAGTTAGTGTGTTGGCCTAATTTACGTTTTGGCCTAATGTACGTTTGGGCCTAATGTACGTTTTGGCCTAATGTACGTTTTGGCCTTAACGTGTTGTCCTAATGTACGTTTGGCCTAATGTACGTTTGGCCTAATGTTAGTTGGCCAAATGGTCGGATTCCATTTTTATTGCCACATTTATTACCACCTACAAAAGGGGTGGTTTCTCCAGGTATACGTACGGTTTTTACAGGGTTTTTTTTCTTCCCTATAAAAAATTGAGACTAAAAATACACTTTCGCAAAGTCTCCCCAAAAACTCTATCAAAGTGTTTTCAAAGTCTCAATTGTTGTTTTTTAGTATGGTGTATTTTAGCACCACTTTCCAATGGCCAGTGTATTCAAAGTATTATCAAAACTTCCCAAAGTCTCATATAGTCTCAATAGACCATAGCACCACTATACAAAGTCTATTGAGACTTTGGAAAGTGTAAACATTGTATATTAAAGTATCCCTAAAGACCAGATTTTTGATCGGGTTTTTAGTAATTTCATACTTTTTAAAATATTTTTATGTCTCATCACTAGGGTAGGTACACTGATTTTTTTCAAGGATTTAAAAAGTTCCAAATTTAGTATAACTTAGCACTGTCATAATACAGAGATTATAGATAGATGATATTAATTTGGATGCCAGTAGATGGTAATTCTCTGTATAATTTAGGAATAAAAGAGCTTTTTCCCTGTAGAACTAGATTAAAATGAGTGAGCAAAGAAAAATCAGGAAATAGCTGAGAATATATCATATGCTGAACACGATAGAAAAGTCTTCGGTTGTCTGCCGGGTCAGAAGCATTGTCAAAAACCGGTTCTATTGGTTCCATTGTTATGAGTTTTATGTGCTGGGTGCAAACT
The DNA here is from genome assembly GCA_001014845.1 of Mochlonyx cinctipes. NCBI lineage: Eukaryota > Metazoa > Arthropoda > Insecta > Diptera > Chaoboridae > Mochlonyx > Mochlonyx cinctipes. The sequence continues at coordinate 17,015 of JXPH01023464.1, forward strand.
AAAATAAACCAGATAAAATTTGACTTTCGGCATCGGTCTCGGATTTTTGGAAATTCAAAGGGACCAAAATTTGCGTTGAAATACCGGGTTACCTTAGGCATATTTTTACATGAAATATATAGTTGAATTGAATCAGTAAAATGTATATTTATTATGTATTCAGGGTGCCGGGTGGTTGAGTGGTTAGCACGCTAGCCTCACATCCACTAGGTTCTGGGTTCGATTCCCGGTTCAACCTGCTGTGTTTTATTTAATTAGATTGTTGATTTTCAGTTTGTGATAAATCTGAATTGTCGATATTTCTATAAATAGAACACAGTACAGTCAGTCTGTGAAATATGCATATACCTACTACCATCTACAGTTATATAACCTATGATTGTGGTGGTATATGTGTGTATGTCAGGTTAGTCAGTTTCCTTGCAATAAAAAAC
>JXPH01023492.1:506-13120 GCA_001014845.1 Mochlonyx cinctipes
AGGACTCAGATGTGTCGATGACGTAATGCGTAGAAAACCACGCCTTAACCCATCGAGCCACCTGACCCTGAAGTAAGAAAAATTAACCACTAACCGACAGAAAATCAAATTAGATAAATAGCAGATAAGTTTCTTCTTTTTGTATGGACAAACTAACACTAACACCTAAATTTTAAGCGGCGAGTTGAATAACTAGAGCTATTAAAAAAATTCTATAACGCTGGACTGTATACCACCCTTAGAGTCGTATAAGTTAAAAACATCTAAACGATGCATTAATTGGGTCATTTTCGTTGCTATAATCGGATATATTGCGTTAATCAGGTACCTATTGCATAATCCCGGCGTTGCGTTAATTGGAATCTTACTGTACATATTTCTGTTATATTTTTCTAGCAAAAATTTTACTCTACAAAATTTCGGTGAATTGTGAGATTTTATGGCGAACAATAGTGATCGTGTGAACCCCCTCGAGGATCCCTTCATAACTCACAATATCCAACCAAATAATGTGGTCGCCTCAAAGACGATTTTGCCAAAAAACCCGACTTATTTTGGTTGAAAATTTTGACAGTCAAGATTTTTATTGTATTATTTTTAAAAAGGTCGTTCAAATCGCCATCTTTGTCCTATTGACGTCATCGTTAATTACTCTATTGCCGGCAATTTACTATAAAAAAGGCGCCACAAAGCAATTTTCTGCTTAGTGTCGCCATGGCAACCCACGTTGAGTTAATACTAGGAGTTGCGACAAGTTGGAAAAATGTTTTATCAAAAAAGAAAAACATTTTTTAATATAAATTTCATAGAAACAGTAAAAAAATCATTTCCAATAAAAAAAACCTCTCAAACCTGCTAATTTTGCAAAGAGTTTAAAAAACTTGTCGTAACCTGTGCCAAATTTGATCTAAAAACATAATAACAAGTTTTGTTAAAAAGCCAAGTTTTACTACAAGAACATTATGTTTCCACAATGTTTGGCTTATTGGGGATGTCAAAACTGTACGCTGTAAGGATTTGTTTATTTCTTTTCTTTTGTACAGTTGTAGTTGCCCAAAAGGCACGTTAAACTTTTACTGAGAGATAAGGCAATTTGAAGAATAGAAGATGGGCATGCAGGTTCTTTTATTCTCCATTCCGGCTCAACGACTTTAACTAATAGCTTCTTTTTACTGCCCATATTCGCAAAGATAGCCCATTTGCATTTTCACCATGTTGAGAAAAAGACGAGATCGAATGTTTTTGTTTTTCCGCTCCTATCAGATAATAAATCCCGTTGCTATTGTACAATTTTTTTAAATTTTGGCATAAACATAACTTTGTTCTGAAATATAATTAAAACTCTGGGCCATCTTTACGAATATGGACAGTATACCTAATAATTAGGAGTGTGGAAACTAAAAGAATTAGGAGTGTGGAAACTAAAAGAAGTTAAAGAGTGTGTTGGTGACAACTTCTAAAGGAAAGAAAATGTAAGTAGAATATTGATGACCCACTAAGAGTTGACGTTGTGGCTAAAACAATCAAGCCTTCAACTACCTAGTCCCGAATGAAAAAAATCAATTTATCTTTTGATGATTATAAAAAATGGTTTATTTTTCAAATAAAATGTTGTGATAATATAATTTGAAGAATTTAATTTTACTTCTAAATAGTTAACTGAATGAAGCCGAGTAGGTATTGAGTAAGTAAAGTAGTAAGTAGTAGTAATACAATAAAATATAATAAAACGATAACTAAATTCAGTGGAGACGCACAGCGACGATGATGACAAGAAGCGGTGTTTTTGTTAGCTTTCTTCTTTATTTTATCTTATCAATTATCAATTATTATGGTTGAGAAATGTTTGGTGAATAAATTAAAGTAATAAATGAACGATTCATTTTAACCATCTAATTCTCCAGCAGCACAAGCGTCTCCGTAGCTCTTTCCTCCCTTCTCTTCAGGGTTCAATTTAATCATGTCGTCGATTCTAAGAATCGTGATCGCGGCTTCAGTTGCGAATTTCAGAGATTTGATTTTAGACATTGCTGGTTCAAGAACGCCAGCCTTCTTGTTGTCCCTAACAACGCCCTCGATTAAATCTAAGCCGTACCACTTCAAGTGAGCGTGATCGACTTTTGTCTGACTGGAATTGTGATAGGCACGAAGTTTTGCTACTAAATCTGTTGCGTCTTTTGCTGCGTTCACCGACAGGGTTTTTGGAATAACTAACAGAGATTTTGCAAACTCCGCAATAGCCAACTGTTCTCTTGAGCTTAGAGATGTGGCGAAATTCTCCAAATAAATCGAGAGGGCTGCTTCAACACAACCGCCTCCAGCGACAACCTTTTTTCCTTCAAGAACACGTTTAACAACGCATAAAGCGTCGTGAATGGAACGTTCCATTTCATCACAGTAGAAATCGTTTGGACCTCTCAAGATGATTGAAGCGGCGGTTCTGGCTTTTGGCCCTCTAATCAAGATCAATTCGTCATCACAAATCATATCCTGACTAACTTCTGCTGCTTCTCCAACAAAACTGGCTTCAAAACTCTCTTCCCCTTCCATATTTGTTAGCGAAGTCAAGAACGCGGCTCCTGTTGCCTTTGCGATCCTCTTCAAATCCGACTTCTTGACACGCCTAACGGCCATCGCACCAGCTTCGACGAAATACTTCAAGCATAAGTCGTCAATACCTCCACTGCACAAGACAACATTAACGCCTGTCGACAAAATCTTTCCAATTTTCTCTTTTGTAATGTCCAATTCACGAGAACGAATACCCTCGAGCTTCTCTGGATCAGTGATCAAGACTTGGACGCCCATTTTCATTTTGGTTTTCTGCAGCGAAAAGTCTAAGCACGCAATTTTAGCGTTGGTGATTTTCCTGGGCATCTGTTGTGAAGCGATGGTGCAGTTGAGGGCGTAGCCTTGGATCAAAACACTTTCACGAGCGGATTTTCCATGCGCCTTAAGTACGTTCACTGCCTTAATTGGATACGCTGCGTTTCCCTTTGGGTCTGTTATTTTAATAGCTTGTGTGGCATCAACGACCATTGAAGCGAAAAAGTCGGCGTCGGCGCCAATAATTTTGGAGCTCATTGATGTTTTGGCAACATTCACCAAACATTCACGTCCTAATTCATCAACGGGGGCAGTTAAATGTTCCGAAATGTATTTGCAGGCTTCTTTACATGCCAAACGATACCCGGCGATTATTGAGGTTGGGTGGATTTTTTGCTTCACCAATTCATCAGCGTTCTGTAACAATAATAGAATAATTGATAAGTAATTTGAGGTAACATCTTTTGTTATAAAATTACATGAATAAAATTTGATAGTTCACTTTATTAAGGTCATTAGTAGTGATTATTTGGCCATCGTAGGTTCAAATACAATCAGGCCATATCCCTTAAAAATGTTCGCCGTAGAAGAAGAAGAATTAGTAGTGATTCAAACGTGCATCGAAATGTTTCTTGTAATTATCCTTGTATTTTGTGCGACAAACGCTTACAATTTAGATCCAAAAGAAATAAATTTTGAAGAGCTTAAGTTTTTAAGAGAGTCTTATTTCAACGGAGGAAATCTAAATAAATACGAAAAAACTGGAACGCTTGAGAAGAAAATTGTGGAAACTTTTAAGTATTTGCTTGACCAAACATTTAAAAATAAAATCAAGACGACTGTTCAACTGTCCCCGAAATTTGTCATAATTAAACTTGATGTTGCAGAAGGGACCTCATGTGAATACGTAATCATTAATAATGTTGATTCAACTCGATTTGAAGTTGTTATTTTTGGAGAAAACACCACCGAATTGGTCTGGAATAATGTGCTCCTATCCACGGATAAACAAATCTTCTTTGCAGTGTTTTTGAAAGCTACTAATAGAAAAGAGCATTTCGTATCATTCAAGTTGTCTATTCAAAATAACTATGCCTATTTAATTGGAAATGAAGAGAACAGGCTCTATAGAAATAATTCTGCAGAACACCAGCTGAAATTTTGCGCAACTGTAAAAATGAATGAATTGTACGAAAAATATTCAAAGGACAATGCTGATAGGGATGCCCCTTTCAATACTTTGAACTTGATTATGATTTGTCTTATTGCAGGCAATCTATTTTTCATTACTGTTATTGTATTAGGCAAAAAATTCGGCTTATTGTTTCGGCCTGAATGCTAAGTTGGGCAGATTATGATTCGACGGGATGTTAACTAACCTAGTACGCGTAAAACATCTTTAAAGAGGGTGTGTCGTAATACGGCTAGTTAACCTCCACTTGGTTATGATACAATATAGTATATTCCATCAAATTTGTTTGTTTTATTCGAGTACTTAATTGTATTTTTCATACGAATCAGGCTTTTTTATGTTATGGAATCATTCTCTTTCTGATAGACAACTAGATTACGGTGGGCCACTAGTGTGAGCCAGTTTCCGACACTTCCGAAACCCGTCTGATAGAATTTATTATGCTACAAACATATTGATTTTCCTATTGCTATTGCTGTTGTTTGTTTTCGATTTGGTTTCTTCACATCGAACTTTTGAATCCATATTTCTCCACTTTTGAACAGTTTTAATGCTCAAAACCATTAATACATTATTTTTAAGTATGCATAACGTTAATACACATTATTTTCCACTGTAATAAGGGCTTGACGAGAAAAAAACGTATTGCTATGTTTTGACATTTCACCCAACAAAAGCCGGCAATATTTCGGAAATTTTGCTGCAATGTTGTGACAATTTGTTTTTGTTTTAAAAAGTAAGAAATTATCATGTTTTATGATTGAAAACTATATTTTTAAGCAATTTTGATCAATTCTGAATAAACCTATGGGTGTTTTATTAACTTTTATTGGGAATTGTCGAAATTAATAAATTCAACAAAACCCGCAATAGCAAAATCAATATGTTTGAAGCATTAGAAAAAAGGGGGAATTTTTGAGAAATTATTCAAATTTGTTAGAAATGGTTAGAAAAAAGGGAAATTTCTTGGGGAATTATTTAAATCCGACCAACNAACGGGAAACTTCTTGGGAAATTATTCAAATTTGTTGGAAATAGTTAGAAAAAAGGGAAATTTCTTGGGGCCGACTGACCATTGCATTCGACCGATCGAACTAACGACCATGAAATTCGACCGGACGACCGATCGACCTCCGACCGAACGACTGTCGGCTGAACGGCTGCTTCCCGTTTCCGACACTTTGGCACTAAAATTACAATATTTCTAAAATTTTCATACTAATATTAAAATAATATTACTTCCGACAAACTACCCACTAAACACGTTGGGTTAATACTAGGAGTTGCGACAAGTTGTGAAAATGGAAATGGAAAAAATATTGTGTCAAAAAAGTAAGCAAACTTATATTTTTCAATTCAAATTTCATTGAAACAATAAAAAAACTCATTTCCAATAAAATCTCATCTGCTAATTTTGCAAGCTTTTTAAAAAATATTCTCGTAACCTGTACCAATTTTGTTCTAAAAGACATAATGTTAACTCAAGTAAAACCAAACTAATCTTCTAGGCATTCGGGCCCATTTACAGAATCGACCTTTTTTATTTTTCGGAAAAGGGGGGCTTTTCCCTTAGTTTTTTGAGTTTTAATAGTTGATTCACATGCAGGAAAAGAATTTTCTTTTAAGAGATTTTTTCCCTCAATTTTCAAAAATTCTTGTAAAAAATTGTTTGAAATTATGTTTTTCAATCTCTTAAATAAAAATTTCTCATCCGCAAAAATATTAGGCAAGATTAGAATTTTAATTTAAGAGGATGAGTTTCATAATTGGAAAATATATTTTTTGAAACTCAATATTTTCCGATATTTTCCCAACATTTTTTGATTGCATATGATTATTTATGCTAATAAATACTATTTAACAGTATTTTCAATAAAAAAAATTCTAGAACGTAGGCAAAAAATCTCTTAAAAGAAAAATAATCTCTGCCGACTAAAATAAAAATCAACTTCCATGCGAATCAACTATAAAATCCGAATTTTAGGATTTTTTTTAAGTGAGTAAAATTTGGAAAATAAAATTGCAAATTAGTCTCCGTCGCATAATCAATCCAGCTATGTCCAGGCCATGCCTACCCCTGTTTTCCCCGGTTATTTGTCAAGGTTCTGTTGCATAATCAACAAATCAACCCAGCAATGTCCAGGCCATATCTATCCCTGTGTTCCACGATCATTTGCCTGTGTTCTGTCGCATGTACAGAAATCAAAATTAAGAAAAAGAATTTTGCAATTTTTTTAGGGCACAACACAGGGTGAATTTGATTAAGTTTTTTAGGGTATACAAGGCAAATATGATCAATGTTTTTGTTTTTCAAATTTCTTTTGTATACCAATCACCACGCCCCTTTTTAAGGGTCAAAAATAAAAATATGCCAAAATATGGTACAACGGGGTCCGTCCGAAAAAATAAGAATACATTTGCGAAAGATTTGCCAACTTCTATTAATTTTAGCCAATTTTCAATAATAAAAACTTTCAATAAAAAATATCAATGTGGCACAATTTCGATTTTCAGGCCTACAACTTGTGCCGAATTTTCCCGCCCCTCGTTTCAAACCACACGATTATGTAATCGTGTTTTTCTTATCAAACGACGAAAATTAAAACTTTGAGCTAAAAGGGCGAACATAAGCGATCAAAATAAATCTTTAAAAAATCAAATATATCTGAGACCAATAGCAGACCCCGGCACGATTACGGCTACGACTTATAGGCGGCTTGAGTGGTAATTAATCACTATCTTTTTGAGCGAAAACTGGAAGTTTACTTCAGAATATTGTAGATATTATTGAAAACTACGAATGGCGTCATGGATGGATGGCTACCAGAGAAGCTGTTCAGCCAAAACTCGCACGTAGGCCTCAAGATGGGCCCTCTGTACTCAAACCCCTGGTGGGAAGTAAAAAGGGAGTTGGAAAGGTATGGGAAAATAGGAATGACAAATTTTATTATGAATTATTCAGAAGGGCAGATTGCAAATAACTATGAATTTGCATATCTTGCTTATATTTATGCGGGAATAGGCCCACGCATCAATGGTGAAATCACCTAGTATTCGCTTACACCTAACTGCGTAAACAGGACAATTACAAATAACGTGGAAAGACGATTCGCTGTCCTCGCCACAGAAACGACATAGTTCCGATGTTACGAGCCCCATTTTGTGCAGATGGTCCTTGAGTCTCCAAGTAATCCAGGATACGATTTGACGTAAGCGATCTCTGTACGCTCATTAAAAATGTTGAGATGGATATTGAAGGTTGAAACTGAAATCCTGGCAGCTGTCAAGCGACTTCCAGTACCTAGAATGCTCGTTCAACGACCATTCTTCTATTTTGGAAATGAACCACCTCTTAGAAAGAGCCAGAACAGGTTCCGGGGTTATGGATGTTTTAGACGACCCATCCCTAGGCAAAATATCGGCTTTACTCTGTCATATATATCTCGAGTGGCCTGGCATCCAGAGGACCAGAACTTTATTGCAAATAGCAAGTTCGTCCTGGTATTTCATACAATCAAAGATAATAGCCGAGTCTACCGTAAATGAACAGCACAGCGCCTTTAAGATAGCCTAGCTATCAGAGCAGATGGCTATAGTTTTGTTTTGTATTGATCTGTTTAACAACTTGTTTGCGCAAGCTAGAATTGTTAAATCTTTGCTTGAAACACTGAGGTGTTTCTACCCAGCGGAATTGAAATATCAATTTGAGGTTCCGAACAATAAATGCCCGCACCCGCTAAATTTTCACAAAGGGACCCATCCGTGAAAACAGTTATGTAGCCACGTAATTTGTGCAAGATCTCATTGTTGAGCCAATGTTCTCTCGAGTCCCTGGCGCCGCCGATTTTATGCATCACGGATTGGATGGCAAATCACAGTATCAGTTTGTAGATATGATTGAGAACTACAATTGGCGTCATACATTCTACCCTTGTTATTACAAAATTTTCAAAAATTTGGTCAAATTTTGCTACCGTTTTTGAGTGTGATTTATGCAACATGCTCATTTTTCACGGCAAGCACAAAATTCAGGAACAAGGGTCGAAGGCGCCGATTGTAGTTCTCAATCATAGCTACAAACTGATACTGTGATTTGCCATCCAATCTGTGATGTATTCAATCAGCGGCGCCGGGGTCTGATGGGACTTATAGGCAATTTTTATTGGGGCTAACTTTTTGAAAAATTGCGTATATACCTACAAAATCAGCCCACCCTAATGTCTAAGGACTTTTGTAATTTCAAAAGCTGGCTGTGGAAGACTTATGTAGACATTTGAAGCTACACAGTGACTTTTTTACTTCGATTTTTAGAAACTTACCTTCAACAACTCAGCTGCAATTATAACAACCGATGTGGTTCCATCTCCGACCTCATCATCCTGAAGTTGTGCCAATTCGCAGAGTACTCTGAAGAAATATAAGCGAATTATTAAGAAAGAAAACTAAATACTAAACATGTGTTAGGCAAATTTACCTAGCAGCTGGGTGTTCAACCTCCAAGAGCTTCAAAATTGTTGCCCCATCATTGGTAATGGTCACATCGCCAATGTCGTCGACCATCATTTTGTCCAAACCAACGGGTCCCAATGAACTTTTCACAATATTGGCTATGGATGAGGCTGCCATTACTGAAAATAAAACACATTTTAATTGGAACCTTCTAGAGGATTTTTGTGTATGCATGAGTAATCGCTTTGTTAGTGGGTGTATTTACAAAAGTTTGACCCAGCCTGATATTTTTATTTTCAGTCTTGTAAATGTTCAATTTAAGCTGTTTCAAGTTGTTTTTCATTGATTAATAGATGAAATCTTATAAATTTATTCTATAAATTCATATTTTAGGTAGCATGTGACGAAAATGTCAAAAATCCACCGCATGTGACGCTGATTTCAAGATTGGGATTATTTTGTGAAATACCGCATTTTCCTTACCATTTTGTGTTCGAACTGGTTGACCAGAAGTTCTGGTACCTGCTAGAGATAAATTACTTTGCGTCGACATGTTTTTTCACAATTATATTCACAATTTTTAAATATTTTCTTGGATTTTCACGCAAATAAAACCGAGTTTTGTTCGAGAAGAGTTCCCTACTGAAAAAAACTGACAGAGGAGCATCCTAGGGGCGAGATAATCGAATTTTCAAAGAATTATTTTGAATTTTTAGAACTATATTCGTTATTAAACAACCACGTTTTATTGATATTTTGACAAATTTTTATTGAAATAACGACTGCGATCTAGATTAATATACATTTTACTTGCAATATCTATCAGCTTTCATTTTACTCCTTCTGTCCAACATGGTCTCATGTAGAGCTCCTTCTTCCTTTGCCTTTTTGAGCGCTGCCTTATCTTCGGTGTTGATTTTAAGCTTTTTATCCTGAAACTTCTGGAACTTTCTAACATAATTTACTTCGACCTGATCCAAATCGCCATCCTCTTCAACAGGAATGATTTCAGATGACCCTGTTTCTCTAACAGCGCAGCTACGGATAATAGCAATCTCATCGTCTTCAACTTTCTTATGGAGAGCAATAAGCGCGTCATCCTCCCTATCTACAGACATGAAGCATCCATTTGCAGCAAGCAAAGCCATGTTTCCATCGTCGAAAATCGGCTCAAACTGTTCTACAGAACTAACAGCGTCTGATCGCCCTGTTATAACGCCGTTACTTTCGATTTTAAGATATTTTCCATACCCGGACTTGAAAGCAACTTTACTTTCATTTATCAGGATTGCTGTTAAAATCTCTTCAGGTGCCGGTCCATCACCCTAAAACATAAAATATTTCATCTAATAAATTAATAAAATCAATTTAATAAATACTTCATCATGAATAGGTCCTAAAGTGAATGTCCCATTATCCAACGCTTTAATATATGCTCGGTTTCCGAATTGAATAGCTACAGAACCTGTAATCTCTTCAACCTTCGTCACTTTCCACCAACCGCCGTGCTTCAAAGCGTCTTTATCCACAACCGGACGATTTTTTTCTTTCTTTTGCTTCTTATCTTTTTTATGCTTTCGTTTTGTTCCTTTTTTTGCACTTTCTCCTTTTAATACTAGTTTTCCACCACGAATTCCTTCATATTCACTCATTTTTTTAAGGATTTAAGAAATTTTTGTGCAATTTATTATTTTAGCCAAATTTTAAGATTTTAGAACTCGAATTTAACTGTCATTATTTATTAGAGCAGTTTATTGAAAATAGATTAAAGAGTCGCCCCTCGACACTCCATTTTTGTTTGTTTTGATCAAAATCAAAAACATCTCACCAAAATCGGCTTAAATTCTTTAAAATAAACCTGCATAATTGATAATTATAGACGATTTAATGAAATAAAGTGTTGTAAAAGTGAATAAACTAATATATGGCAAGAAAATCTGATTTCATGAATATTTCATACACTGTAAAGCCGCAATCATCATGGGCGTTTAATAAAAAAATTATTGCCGAAATTTTTCAATTCAACAAAATCAGGAGCAAGAAGCTTCAAGAACTTTATTAATACAAACAACAATAATCTTGCGTTTAATACTCAAACGATTCTTTATTCTACTGAAAAGTCCATTTTAATTTGAGCTGTGAACTTGGAAGCTCAATAGCCGTACAATTCCATCGCTAGATCCAGAATAAACAAATTTGTTCTCCGCTCCAAGGCATAGACAATTAACACAGCTTCCAATATTAATCTTGTTGAATACTTTCGGTACGAAATCAAGCTCGAACCAGCATTTCACAGTGTTATCATATCCTCCGGTATACAATAGGGTATCAGAACCAACAATGGTATTTATTATCATCTCATGAGCGTCCTAAAAAACAGGAATCAAAACATTCAACTCTCGCGGGCATTTAAAGTAAGTACTTACAGTTTTTGTATACAATATTTCGAAAAATTTCGAATTGCTAATCAAATTAAACCCTTTTCCATCCCTTGTTGCCATAGCAATGTATTGGCTCCGTCCATGGTCCTTTTCACCCAACATGGCGAGTGGACAGTGTCCTGGAATACTCATTCTTGTCACATAATGATATTTCCCCATTTTCGACGGTTCCAATTGTTCGGATATAGTCAAATCTTGGTTCCTAATCGAGTAGATTAAATTCCCTTCTATTGCTAATCCGCGAACTTCTTCAACAACTTCAATCGTGTTCACTATTTTGTGGTCAACAAATTTTGTAATGACGCCTTTATCGTCTCCAGAGTACAAAACATCTTTCTCATCTAAGAAAAGAGACTCAAGCTCATCATGGCTTAGTAAAAGCTGAATAAACTCATCAGATTCCAATGGTTTCTCAAAGCATTTTAATGTTCCATCGCAGCTGCAAGAGTAAAGACGGCCTTTTGAGTCGATTACTATAGAATAAATCCAGACTTCATGCGCTCTTACAGTCCTTTTTAGAGCTAGATCTTTGTCCCAAATCTGGAAATAAAAAAAAAAATCTCAACCTTCCGATACCCGTGCTTGTATTGTTGTTGGCTTTTGCAGTCGGAAAATAAAATTTGGAATATCTTGTTGCCCGCCTTTCGTCACTTATTTCTCAGAAGAGGGAAGGAATACTCCGAACATGCTTATACTTTATGATAAGCATACTAGTAAGGAAAACAGAAGTAGCCTATTTTTAATAATCGATTATCGCAAATAAAAAAGTTATTGTTATTTTATGGATATGCCAAGTCCTACAAATTTAAAAATTTTCAACTGCGATTGATTATGAATTTCGATTGAAAATAAAAAAAATTGCTTAAAACCAAAACCCAAATAATTCTAAGATAAATTTTTTAATAATTTTCATTGCATTTAAGAGACCGCTCACTCCCTATCATGGCATGAGCAACTCTGGTGATAAAATCTCGATAGAGGGCCAAGTAACTGCATACAATGTTGCCGCTACTTTAAGCCACACATTCCCAAAGAAAATAAATTCCGAAATAAAAAACGTAAGGCACCACAAAGTAACTTTTCTTTCTTATTCATCTTATATGTTATTATATGAACTCTATTTAGACTCGGGAAAAGATCATATGAGCTTATTTTGAAGAAAATCGGAAAAGTATTTTGAAAGGAACATTTCTTGGGCTTTAATAATTTGAGCTTTCAATCAATAGAACTCCAGATCTTGTAAAAATTCATTTTTAGTTCCGACTCGGACCGATCTTATTTTGCGGCAGGGTTTTATCAAAAAAATTGGAGTAAAAATATATTTGGATTTTAAATTTTGGCAACAAATTTCCGGAAATTAAATTAGAAATAGTAGGTATATAGGGTAAAAATCAAACGCTTTTTCATTTAGTTGCCCTAATAGTTGACATCAATAGTTAGAATCCAGGAAATTTTGTGAAACTCTAAACAAAACTTTTTATGAGTTGATCAAATGATAATTAATATTTCAAGATGCATTTCCGCCACTGGCGCAAAATAAAATGTATCGCTTGAACAAACAAAACATAGAGCTTCCGAATTTCGAATAATTCAACTAATTACAACATTTTAGTTGCAAAAAACTTCATTAGATCTAAATTAAGAATAGTCAAGTAATTTTTTAACATTGGTTTGAGATATCTACAGACGGATGCAATCGGTGCGTT
>JXPH01023493.1:221-12240 GCA_001014845.1 Mochlonyx cinctipes
CGATATCTAATACTCCATCCACTATCCACTGCACGCAGATTTCTCTTGCAGGTTAATTGTGACGGCAGTTCAGATGAATTAGAATGTAGATTTTCAGTTTGTAATGAATCTGCATTATCGATATTTTTNACAGTCTTTGAGGACTGATCTAAGACCGAAGGACTGGGCGAAGATCCGTGGATTTCTAGGATGTTCGTCTGTCAATTCGCAAGTCTTTTTACAGTCCTTCCAGACTGAAGTTCTTTTTATGTTATCGCCAACTTCTGCGAGCGAACCACCGCCTTCCGAACAGCAAGCAGAGACGCTATCCAATGCTCGATCCAGTGCACGCACATAATTCTCGCATATTTTCTATATATTTCCGTGTGACGTCTGTCTTTTTTAGTCTTTGAGGACTTACATAAAGGACTAGTCTTTGATCAGTCCAAAATGACTGCAAAAAGAATGTAAAAAAATACCGGTATAAAAATGAACGTGATTTTTCATCTATCTTTTTGCAGTCTTTTTACAGTCCATCCAGACTGAAGTAAAATTTACTAAAAACTTCTTGATGGCTGCGCGCGCTTTAATAGCCGTTGGCTTACACAAAGGACTAGTCTTCGATCAGTCCTAAAATTCTGTGAAAAAGAACCTAATTTTTCATCAATCTTTTTTCAGTCTTTTTGTAGTCCTTGCCGACTGACAAAAATCTATCAAATTTTTTCTAAGTCTGTTTGCGGACTAATACAAAAATCTATTTTTTTCAGTCTTTTCCCAGTCTATTTGCAGTCCTTGTGGACTGATTTAAAATTTACAAAAAAAATTATATCTGGACTTGTGATATTTTTACTGTCTTTTTTCAGTCTTTGAGGACTGATCAAACACTGTCCAAGATGCTAGAATTCACAGCAGTCCTAAAGTAGACAATCGGGACTAAACCAGAATGTAAAATAAATGAGTCCAAAAAGCCGGGCAAAAAATATTAGTCTTTTTGGACCATTTGTCTAGCTCTCCAACAAAAAATGGTGCCAATTGAGACTAGACCAGAATGTATAATAAATGAGTACAAAAGGCCGGGGATAAAAACAAGTCTTTTTGGACCATTTGTCCAATCCTCGAAGCACAATGGCCCCAAAAGACTAAATTGTAGTCTAGTCTTTTAGGACTAGACCATAATGACCAGTCCTTTAGTCCTGAAGACTTAGACTACAATTTAGTCTTTTAAGACTATGTTACAGTCCGTAGTCCCAAAATGTTACACGGGTACGGTCCGCATGCTTAACTTCACATGAAAAATGCTTTACTTACTAAGCCCAGGCACATTGGAGACATAAACCGAGTTTCAGAAACTCTTAAAAGGTGGCGATAGTTGGAAACTTATCATTACTGATTTTTCATTTATAGTTGCGGAATATTTTACTTAGTACAATATAATGATTTTTTTCCAAAAATTTAACACAATTTTTCAGTTAATTTTGGCCAACACTAACAGAAATTAACTAACGATTCCGTAAATTTGACTGAATTTATTACTATTTTTAACTGAGTTTTTTCATTAAAAATTGCAAAAACGTATGACTACATGTACATGTACTAAAGTCATACTTTCAAAAATACAATAAAACAATGAAAAAATTCAGTTAAATTTACAGAAAACTACTATAAAAATTAAGGATTCGTCCAGTAGATTTAACGGAATTTTCTGTCATTTTAACTGGACGAGTAAGTTAATTTCTGTTTTTGTGTTTTGACATATTTAGTGTTATTTTCCGTGAAATTTACAGGGACTTTCCGAATGAAAATGAAAATCGTCCTCCTCATACATTGGACCCCTGTTTCTAAGTCCACCGTTTTTGAGTGTGGTTTATGCTCCGCTCATTTTTCACGGTTTGCACTAAATTTTATAGATTTTGTCAGAAACAAAGGTTGTATATATGACGCTTTGTTATAGTTTTAGTAGCGATTTGCTACCCGAGCTCCGGAGTAAACAATCGGCGGCACTGGGGTATTGGCGGAGCGGAGATCGTTAGAGCGGAGGACCATTACAGCAGAGCCACAAGGGGTGTTACAGCAACAGGCCAATAAAACGAGGGTCTATTAGGACGAAGCCGTTGGAACAACAATCTAGCCAGTTCCTGTTTTGCAATTAAAAACAAACGTACTTATTTAAGTTTTAAAAAAATAGTTTAAAATAATAGTATAATTCATTTCAGGTATATTTTCTTGTACAGAAAATTCTTAAGAATAATAATAATATATTGTAAAAATCATTTCAGGCATATCTTCTTGTACAAAAGTTTAAAATAAACGTTATAATTATTTGTAGGAAGTTAAAAAAAAATTATTTCTCTTCGCCATCAAAAATTTCATAGTCTTCAAGCTCATCCGAACTGCTAGTCGGTTCTTCATAATTCGTGATGGGCAAAAGTTGTCTCCTCTCGTCATCATCGTCACTTTCGTCATCGGATTTCAATTTGGTATTTTGAACAATCCAAGGGTTTCTGTCTGTGGATCGCATTAAAGTTGGCCACTCAAGATTCTCCATGAGTTTCACGAGGCGGACCGTGATGTGGAGTCCGCGAATTTCATGCGTTGTGTGCTCGGCCTGAATTCCACCAAACAAGTTCAATAGGAGCATGTAATTTGTTCCATCTTTAATGTAGCAGAGTTTAAGGGAGTCGATGTCCACTTCAAGATTGTACCTTTCAACATCAACAGCCGAAACAGAGAGGAAAACGAACAAACTGTTCTGTCTCCATTTTGTCACCGGAGAGTAGAAGTTTGGTTTCAATGTCGGCATTGCTCCAAAATTTTCTTTTTCCCATTTTAAAATTTTTTTCATGCGATTTTGTCGTTTTTCAAGCATTGTTTTTGCCGATATTTTTCCTCTAACTATTTCAGTTTTTTTCTTTTCAATTTTTGGGGGCTCAGGCACCTGAACAGGTTTTTCTTCAATTTTTGGAAGTGGAGCAGTTTCTGCAACTTGTTGGTTGCCATGCAAGATAACTTCTCTTAACTCATCGTCGTCAAAATCCACTAGAATGTCGTTTCCAAAATAAGGTTCCCCATCTTCGTCAAACTCGGTTGGTCGCTCCTTGTTACAAAATTCAGCAAATCCATTTTCTACAATCACTTCCAAAAACTCGCATAAATAAGGCTCCGCATGGTCAATTAATAGAACGTTGTAGTAGTTGCAATTCACTTTACATTGACTATCATGTCCTAAATTCTGAATAACTTTTAGGTAAAGCATGCCTTCATCATCCAACCTCTTAATTTCGTCATAAATGCCATTGATCGCCTCCTCATCCCACTCCGTACAATTCTTTGGCGGATTCACGTAGTCCATCTTACATTTAATTGCATAAAATGGAGCAAAATCCAAAATCTTATGTGGCATTTCAAAAAGCTCCTCCTTTTGACAATCCTCGTACCCACCTACGTCCAATAAAAACACTACAATTGCATCCGCTTTCACCTCAACAATTTTAGATCGATTGTATATTTTTTCAATGAAAACTAAACAATACTTTCCGACAACAGGATTTTTCAATTCTTTTAAATCGGTCGTAAATTTTCCAGTTTCCTCTTTCAAATCCAAGAACTTTAATTCGTTGTGAACGTAAAATTCGTCTGGGGAAATAAAATATGAAACAGAAACTCGAACAAACTCTTTCTTGTCCAATTCAGAAAACACTTCATTGTATTTTTCTTCGCTTTTTTCTTCTTCACTCTCCAAACTCGAACTCATTGTCTTTTGATTCGATGCATCTGTTGAGGAAGCGCCTTCTGTAGCGGATGAAACATTCAACTTTTTCTCTTCTTTTTCAGGCATTTGGTATTTAGCATCCGTCGATTTTTCAATATCACTATCCGAATCCTCTTCTAGTTCCGATTTAACACTCAGGAATTCGTCGTCTTCTTCCATAATATCTTGCTCCATTTCACAATCCTCCACCATTTGCTTCAATATATGCAGAGCATCGTTTTTCGATTCCACTCCGAAATTATGACTCAAAAGTTCTTTTCGCATGTCCAACGATTCAACGGAATTTGAAATACCTCTCAAAAATTTCACAAATTTTAAACTTTCTACCCAAATAGTGTCTTTTGAAGCCAACAAAATCTTGCCTTCCACGTGAAAATCGCGCCCAGTGAGCTTTTCAATCCATTTTTTTGCGGTTCCTGTGCTTTGCGGATCCCACTCAACCTCAAAATCGTGAGGCACAATGTTGCAAATTCTAATATCAATTGCTTGCGCCGGAAGCTGGCGAAACCGTTCTGGTAAGTGGAGCAGTTCCCCCGATTTGCACTTAATGGTACGACCGAGGTCAATCATTTTGCAGACCACGACGGGGTTGTCCGATTTTCCTCTGTTGATTAAAAGAATATGATTAAAAAAAATTGTAACCGACAAAGTGAATTTAAGCTTTTTTACTTTATTTATCCATTTTTACTTTCACTTCTAGAAGTTCAAGTCTTGCGTTTGGGCCAAACATGAAAATCACCAAAATAAATTTTAAAACACGTTTTGAACCTCTAGAGGAATCATTTCCGAACAAAATTGAATGGACGTCTGTTAGTCGGTTGGGCGATCCCACGATCCGTAGACAGTTTTTTGTCTCAAGAAAACTCCTAGACGATTTGTCTGAGTGAGCTGAAATTTTGCAAGAAGTATTCATTTGCCATTCATATGAGAGCCCAATCCGACAAAGGCTTTTGTGGGCTGTCATACAAAAGTCTGTCCTTGTATTGATAAAAACGATATCAATCACACGTTTATTTATAAAATCTTTTGAAATTTCGGTCAAGATTATTTATTGGTATTGGTACCGATTTCATGCCTACCAATTTTTAGCCCAATCGAACAAAGGTTTCTGTGAGCTCCCCCTCCCATACAAAAGTTCGTCATTTTATCGAGAAAATCACTCTAAATCNCCAAGACTATTACATGGTAGTACCCGTTTTATGCCTACCAATTTTTAGCCCACTCAAAGGCTTCTGTGGACTCCCATACAAAGTTGACATTTTCATCAATAATCTAATCAGTACGTCCCCCTAATGGCACCCCTAATTAGCCGGAGCGACGTTAAAAAACCTATCGAAGTTAAAGTCATAAAGCCTTATCGGCCTGGTTCTTTTAGTTTGTCAATGCCAGCTCGTAAATCAAAACCTAGAAGTCGTTCTGGAGGGCTCAATCTACCACTTTTTTTTCAACTTTTTGTTCAATTCAATGTTTGGATGTCAACTAGTAACCAAAAACCGCCAAAAACATAGACTTGTAAAAGCTAAGTGCCTCCTAACAAGTCCTCTGGATGAACTTATTGCCCTTTGGCGAGCTTTAACCGCCACTTTTGTCCCTTTTTAGTTTTGTTCCATGGTCCTAACAAAAATTCTAGCCCAGCCATTAACCCAATCCGCAGGTTTTCAGGAATTTTCTACAGAAACTGAGGGCTCAATTGGATATTTTTGTACTATTTCAGTTTAGGTCCAAAGTCCCATACAAAACTCCGGACTGTGATATTTAGAGTTTGACCCCGTGGAATATTTTGGCCCATGAATAAGATCGTTCTTCAATCAAGATTACAATCAGATTAGAATTAGGTGTTATCGGGCACACAGCCACGCGCACACACAATTGTTAAATGGAAAGTAAAGAGAAAAAAAACCAAAAACGTTTGTACATTAGTGAAAGTAGGCTTACTGGTCTTTGATATCAACGATTCTGCACCTCCTGAACATATTATCGTCATCTTTAAACACGCATATATCCCCATATTTTGGTTCCCCATGCATTTGTTGGTTAGTTTCGTTCAAAAAATACCGATCAAATACCATAAAGAACTCAATGTAATCATTCGCTCCATTCACGGTCGTCCAAAGTCCCTTGACTTTATGCTCCAAAATGGTGGCTGTGTAATGTGTCGGAGATTTTGTATCGATCAAGTCGAGTTTTATCGTTCCAGACTTGAGAAAATCGGACTCGATCAAATCTTTTGGCGTTAGAACGTGACGATCGTCGCACGAGCCAACTTTTCGACACGTTCCGAATTCGTACATGAAGCGACAAAATGGAACAAATTTCTTTGCCAACTTCTCTTCCTCCTGCTTAATTCTGATTCTCTAGAAATTCAAAAAACAAACTTGATTTAATATTTCTCAATGAAAATTCTGTACTTACATTGGCCAATTTAATGATCGACTCAGGGATATTTCGTGAATGTTTCTTCATAAAATCAATCAGCTTTGGTAATTGTTCGTTATTATTTTCGTCAAGCAAAATTACAGATGTCGCAGCCGGTTTATTTTCCTCTCCCTTTAAAGGATCAGGGTAGTAGAGGAAGGAAGCTGAGAAACGTAAGCTGAATTTGGACCAAGAAAGAGGGAGGGAATAGTGAATTATGTGTTGGGCATGTCTGTGTTCGAGGTTTAAAAATTGTTCGTCGTTACAAACAAAGACTGACATTGAACCGGGTGGCTGGCGGTTCCACATCTTGTAGCGCTCTGAAATAGGAAAAAAGTTTATTTTGCTTCCAATACCGATTTTAGGTCAAATCTTTACCAAACTCTTCAGACGAGTCATTTGAGCATGTATTAAATGTAATGCTGTGTATTTTCAAAGCTTTAGTTACTTTTTCAACGTCTTCTTGCTCGTTACAAACAATCAAAAATCGTTCCGAATCGTATTTTCCCTTCACTAAGTCTGGAAAATATAATCTTTTATTTGTATTTCTTCATCGTTTTTTATAATATTTTTCGTACCAATGACCGTGTTCATTTTCAAATCGCTTTTCAGTAGTCGAACGCTTATATTCGAATTAGCGTAAACTGCAGCCTCAATATGGGAACCAAAGCAAATGGCCATGTTATGATATTGCTCCAAAATCGATTTGTACACCGGCCGCCAACTCGTGGTCGTCACAATCATTTGAAGTTCCTTTTTGTACGTATTCTTACAAAACAATGCAAGCTCATCAGAAAAATGTTCCATTATTACATCAATATTGTCGATAACTGCAATTTTTAATCTTTCTTTATTGAAAGAAGATGGCAAACTTGCATGTATACGGGTGTAGCATGGAACAGTTATAACCAAAATTGAGCAGCCGTTCAGCAATAAACTCTGAAATATTACAAAAAATCCTAAATGATCAAGGTCGCACATTTAATAGCCGTTAAATTTAAAAAAAAATCTTTTTGTACTCTGTTCGAGGGTAAATGCTGGAATTTGGAATTAGCTCGAGAAAATGAAGAAGTTGGTATACTCGACCTGCTAAATGATTTTAGAAATGTTTTTAAAATACTTGAGTCGCATTATTAGTAAAAATTGAAAGAAACCAGGAAGTGCTTAGCTTTTCTTTTTAATTTATTGTATATTTTATGATAGGAAAACTTGAACAAAGATCATTTACGCCAATTTGAAAGAGGATCTTAAAAGTATTTACAGAGAAAATCTGGTCACAGAACAGAATTGTGGAAGTTCCTGATGCAAAGGAGTCCCAAATTCTCGATGCTCAAGACCAATTTTTTGGAAGCACCAGGAACGGATGATATTATCCCAAATATAGCAAAGAAACAGTTCTTAGGAACTTGCCAAAAATTTATATTCTAATTTTTAGCTCCTTCCGATCACTAGAGGCCAAGAATTTTGGACGTTCCTGGTGCAAAGGTGCCCGCAGATCCTGTTGTTCAAGGTTCAATTTTGATGAGGACCAACAAAACATTTATGCCTGAAATGTATTGCAAATCATGTAATTCCCTAACTGTGTGCACACAGGGTTGAGGATGACGAATTAATTCTTCTCGGGACCGACTTCCAATTAGAGAAAATTAAGTAACATTGATAAAAATAGCAGAGAAATCCGTTAATTGGCATTTCTTCCAATTAACGAAAAAATTTACAAGAAAATTCGAATTATCGGTGATTCCTATTAACGAGAATATACCCGTAGTACGCGAACAGTACGGTTTTTTATTCTTCTGGATAGTTAAAGTTGGAGCAGATTTTATCTAATGTGCTCTTAAGGAGCCCTTTTAATGTTTAATAGGATTTTTTTAAACAATTTGTTGGCCTATATGGTTCCTTTGGATACCAGGAAACATCCCTGCACGACACTGTTGCCGGTATACGCCCACTCGGTCGAAGGCCGGTCGAAGCCCAGTCGAAGCCCGGTGGATCGGTCGAATGCCATGGCTGGTTAGATTTTAATAATTCCCCAAGAAATTTCCCTTTTTTATAACCATTTCTAAACAAATTTGAATAATTTCCCAAGAAGTTTCCATTTTTTCTAATAAATTCTATGAAAACAGGTTTCGACCGAATCACTTTTCGACCAAACGGCCTTCGACCGAACGACTTTTTCGACCAAACGGCCTTTAGACCGAATGGGCATCGACCGAACGGGGGTATATCACGCACACTCGGTCGAAAGCCAGTCGGTCGAAGCCCGGTCGTTCAGTCGAATGCCATGGTCGATCGCTCGAATACCATGGTTGGTCAGATTTTAATAATTCCTCAAGAAATTTCCCTTTTTTATAACCATTTCTAAACATGTTTGAATAATTTCCCAAGAAGTTTCCATTTTTTCTAATAAATTCTATCAGAACAGGTTTCGACCAAACGGCCTTTGACCGAACGACGTTCGACCGAATGTTCTTCGACCGAATGTTCTTCGACCGAACGGGGGGATATCACGCCCACTCGGTCGAAAGCCAGTCGGTCGGAGGTCGATCAATCGAAGGTCGATCGGTCGAAGACCGGTCGAATGCCACGGTTGGTCAGATTTTAATAATACCCCAAGAAATTTCCCTTTTTTCTAACCATTTCTAAACAAGTTTGAATAATTTCCCAAGTAGTTTCCCTTTTTTCTAATAAATTCTATCAGAATAGGTTTCAACCGCACGACATTCGACCGAATGGCCTTGGACCGAATGGGGGTGTATCCTGCTAGCCACATATGTGGCTAGTGGCTATCACATTAATGAAAATTACTATTTTTTTACTTTAAAAACTAACACAATTTTTTTAAATCGTCGTTTGAATGAGTTAAAACTCTAGAAATCTACAAACAGAATATTTAAAAATATCTTCATGAGTTTGTAAAAAAATTAATTTAATCAAAAACTACTTACGATTATCTTGCTATCATCTCGAACACCAAATCCTTCAACGACGTTGTATCCTGTGGTGGACGATGACAATAATCTTCGACAATATCTGGTAACATTGTGAACTTCAATAGCCGATTTGCATATTATTATCGCAATTGGTCCAGCTGCTTCCTGAACAGTTTCCTCACATTGATGCTGCATGACAACCGAACAAACGGCTGGTAAATACGAGAAGGTCTTTCCTGTTCTCGGTGAGTTCACGATGAAAAACGAGTTTCCCCGCATAATGTGTGGCCACGCGTAAGCTTGGCTGCGGTAAACTTGTTGCATGCTAGAAATAAATCGTTAGTAAATACGTGTAACCCACTGAAACTAATAGAATACTAACCGCATACTCTTCAGCTCTGTATGAATATTGTCACAAAAATTTGCGTGCGCAATATTGTCGATTGGTTTCGTGACTCTTTTTCCTTGTACCAACACCACTTGAGCTTTTAGACCGGATCTGAGTACACTGCGGGTGAAAGGTTGGCGGATATGAAAATAAATAAAAAACATTTTTTTTAGCTTTTTATTTAATGATTTAATATTTATTTAACATATTTTTTATTATTTCACATTTCGTTAACTTAACTTAGTTTGATAGCTTTTTCGACAGAATCAAATTCATTAATCAAAATTACAGATTATTAAGTAAACATGAACCAGGCAAAAAATTGAAGTTTTCAAGTTGAGTTGAATGCAAACAATTTTGAAGTTGCTGAACAAGTTTATTTTTAAAAGAATTATATTTAGAATTTGGGAGTTTGGCTGAAATTATAAACATTTACAGAAACTTTTGTCCAATTGGACTTATAATTTATCACTATCTGCCAAATTTTTATATCCCAAATTATGGGTACCTGGACAATACAAATAGGTTGTATGTGTATGGAACACTAATGAGTATCTAGAGTGTACGAATGCCCAGAATAATACTTATTCCCTGATGAAAGGCCCTAAGATTCCCAACAAAATCCAACGTTAAATATTGGGGCACAACATAGACCCAATAGATTTGGAATATTCTTAACTAGAGCTGAAAAATAATTGAATGAAAATGGCCTCGACATACATTTTGCTCGTTAAATATTCCCTGAAATAATGCTTAAACCATAAAGGGGACATTACATTTATGCGGTTTTAGTACTCTCCACGGTTGTCCTGGGAGCAATTCAGTAAAAAAAAATATGTATTCCGAAAATCGCATCTAGAAAATTTAAATTAAAACACAGACATGATCTCAGAGACCTAGTAAAGGCTGTAAAATGCTGAATTTGTTTTTGAGTAGAACAGTTTGTGCTCTTAAATTAGAACTCCAAATATGTAGGGGTCTCAATTTTGGCAAAAATTAAAATTGATTTTTTTACGGTGATTTCAAATAACTGAAGTAAAATTAAAAACGGTTCGTGGTTTCAAATTTCACACTTAAACTAAAGATTAGGATGTGAATGTCTCAGAAATTTGCTTTCAAACAGAAAAATTTGGCTGGATGGTTGGCATCAGGGGGCCATTTGTGCCTGGATTTCACACTCAATGATTTTTCCAAAAATGAAATATAAAAGCTAAAGACGATTGACGATTGAGATGGAAAACTAGTTTCAGTATATCAAAAACACATTAATTTACTATTATTCTGGCCTAGTCTAACATTTGTCCATTATGACCAAAGAAAATTATAGAAGTTCAAGAAAAATAGTCCAAATTTTAAAGGAAAAACATCAATCAACCAAATTGTTTCCAGCGTCCGTTAAAGCGGCAGTACTGGCCAAATAGTCATATAATCATGATAAAGAATAGTGAGGCTGTCGATAACATGCCCTAGCTTTGGAAAAACTGTTCAGGTTTATTTTAAAAAGACTTAACATAAGTATTATGTTCAATGGCTGTTTTGATAAATTTTCATGTATTTTAGTGTAAAATACAAAAATTTAAAATTGAGAAATATCAATTAATTCCAGTAAATATAACTGTAACCACAAACATAGAATACCTTTTAGAGTAGCAAAGAATCAAATTTTGAGCAATTTCCATGCGTAGGAATGGAAATAATTGTTTTGAAATAAAAAACTTAGCCAATACTATTGGAATTACCTCTAATTACTGTTTGCTAAGTAATTAATGCCAACAGCCATGAGATTTTGTGATAAATGGGCATTCAAAAATGACCCACATGGCATGGAGGTTGGTATGGTATGGACTCATATTTCTCCTGATTTTGAAGTCGGAGCTTGCATGTTCTTTCAACAAACAGCAGTTAGCACACTCTCAAATAAAAAATCCATCAAAAATGCAAAATTTTATATAGGTGAAGGCTATGATCTACAGACAAGACACCACTTTTATTTCACCCTTCAAAAAATTACTATTAAACCGCTGGCGATCAATAGAAAAACAGCTTCGTGTTCAGGCATCAATTTCATCGAATATTTGAGTGCCTTTATTCTTTTTTCTAGACATTTTAATGTTTTGCCTTGGAAATGTTATGCAACCGAGAATNGAAAAAACCCCTGCGAAAGCTTGTAGTCTGGTTCCAATAGTACCTCTGATTTTTTTCTGATTTTTAAAATGACATTTGTGTCCCGCGCTACCGGTTCAAGGTTGTATTTTGGTCCCATAGCTACGCTGGGATTCTTTGGAATTTTTAAAATGACATCCGAACCCCACACTACCGGTTCAAAGTTGTATTTTGGTCCCAAGAACACCCCTGATTTTTTTGGGATATTTATAATGACCTTTACACCCCGCGCCACAGGTTCAAAATTGGAGTTTTTGAGGAATTTGGGGAAAACTTAAAATTCTCAGGTTTTTTAGAAGCGATCCAATTTATTTAACTTTTTACTTTACATTTTTCTATAGTAGGTATTATGGGGGTCTAGCAAAATTTAAA
>JXPH01023529.1:4442-15620 GCA_001014845.1 Mochlonyx cinctipes
ACGGGAATCGAACCCGGAACCTAGTGGATGATAGGCTAGTATGCTAACACTCAACCACCTGATCGTCATAGTTTTATCGAACAGAAAACACCAAGATCTAGCCACATCTAATGTTTTCTGATTCTTCGATCCATTTGCCGTATATAAAAACGTAGGAAACAACAAAGTGGATTATGTAGCTTTTCATCATATTTATTGTATATTTTGTGATTGGAACTGGATTTAGACTTCGGCAAAGATGATATATGAAATTTTTAAAGAGGATTGAAAAAGTATTTACAGAGTTATTCAAGATAGTCTTGTAATTGGAAGCACCAGGAATGGAGGATATTATACCAAATTTAGCATAGGAACTGTACTTAGNAATCTGGATGTCCCAGGATATTTTTTTTTTATTATGTGTTCTTGGAGACTCCCCCTGACCCCGTGGCCCGATTTGGCCCAATAACAAACTCGTCTTTACTTTTGTTGAGAAAAGCCTCCACACAAATTTTCAGCCAAATCGCGATGCCATCATCATTATCATTATTCTAAATGCAACCCTGTTTCAACATATAGCTGTAGTTTCGGATCATTCTCGTTTTCTTCTAATTACTTCTTTTTATATTTATTTAACCGCACACAACAGAATCGAGTCCATTCCAAATTAACCACAATCTCCTCTTTCTCTTATCTCACAGTAAACATTCAACTGGACTGGACCATCAGCTACTTTTTTCTCATAATAAATATAAATTTCTACTTAATTTTTATCTTTCGATTATTCCAATCCAATCCAGCTAAACACCGAAATTGAATTTTGAAGACGGAAAAAATAACCACGAAATAGAAGCAGGGAAGAAAAAGAAGTAAAACAAGACGCCGGAAAGCATTTTAATTACTCACTCACCTAAGTGGTTCTTCTCGCATCGTTTCTGATGAATTCTGGGGAATAGAGAAGAAAAAAGTTAATCGATAAATAAATTTACTTCTTTTTCTTTTGAATAGTTTTAGATTTCATAAATCATTTTCTACGAAGATTAGACTAATTTTTATTTAAAAAAAAAAAGATTTCAAGACTAGACCGGTCGATGATGGATAGGATAAAATAATGGAAATCAATCAATTATGATCTGCGCATATGGTCAGAAAAAAGGTTAAGAAGATCAGAAATTTTTTTCTATACTCGAATAGATTTAAGATCAAAAAGGTTAAATTTCAAACTTGTTGAGTATTTAAAGTAAAGTTAAGTGATTTTTTTTCAATCTTAGTTGTTGCCACCATATTTTTTTTTTTAAATAATTAAAATTAAATTTAGTCGTGTTTTTGAATGTATTTTTAAATATTTTGAAAGTTAGCCATTCATAAATGAATTAATTTTGGCCAAAATTTCAACAATATTAAAATTTACTCCATTAGTATGTTGCCACACAAATTTTTGGAATGTCCGGGTCAAAATATTTCCTATTTTAAAATATTTATCTTTCTGAACCACAACTTGGTCTGGCGTTTCGAATAATACAAATTTTGAATAATAATAATAATAATAATAATAATAAGGCCTATCTATGGGTACCCTATTGGGACCAGTTGAGTCTCATATTTCAGAGAACTTTCTAGGTATTTAATGGACCTACAGCTTATAGTGGATTCCGAACCACCACAACTTTAATGGTTATGCTAATGAGTTACCACCTCATTGAGCCCATCAAGTCATGTTCAGTTTTTATTGCAAGGAAACTGACTAACCTGACAAACACATAGCAGTACAATCATAGGTTATATGTAAAATTGTAAATGGTAGTAGGTGTAAAAAACAAATAACAGGTTTACTTCAAAAAGTGGCGAAAACTAAAAAACAAATCGCGAGCACAGTGCCTGTTAAAAAAAGACAAAAAAGACGAACTGAGATGAATGTAAAAGATGTTATGAAAAAATCATAACTCGTAAACGCTTACGTAAAAATGGTATTTTGACCTTTTGAGTTGGCCTTTTGAATCTGCCTATAGGATGGTTTAAGACCAAACCATTATCTAAAAAATGGCGTTTTGGCTTTAATAATCATCATCAGACTTGTGACAAAGTATCGTGAAATATCATCGTTACTCCCCCAGTTGTCAGCTCCACGCCCTGAAAGTTTGAAAATCGAACTCAAGAATTCTGGAAGTTACTGGTACTTATAGGAGCCCTCAGACTCCAGTGTTCCAGAGTCAAACTTTTTTAGAAACTGCTCTTTTATACTTACCAAAAACTAATATTCTGAATTTGAGCTCATTTCGATCACTAGAACTCAAGAATTCGGGAAGTTTCTGGATTACATGAGCCACCAGATCACGATGTCCAAGGGTCAAACTTTTTTTAGGAACTGTTTTAGGATACTTTTCACTAGATAATGTTCCAAATTTGGGCTCATTCCAATCATTAGAATTCGAGATATCTGGAAATATGTAGCTCCTAGAACCCGTGTCCCGATTTGGCTCTAACGAACTCGTCTTCACTTTTGTTGAGAAAAGCTCACACCCAAATTTCAGCCAAATTGGTTGAAATCTACGTGAGTTATCGAACATTCAGACACACAGACCATTTGAAGCAACTTTTCCCGAGGAACCAAAATTTTTCAAATTTAACTTAGCTTTTTTTCCTATCTATAGATCTATGATTAGAGAAAGAAAGAAAAGCTTAAAGTATATGTTTCCGAGACTAATGATAAAGGTGCTTCCCAAATTAATGAAATGGATTTTAGGGACTTTTATCCATAAAATTACGAACAATGATATGGGAGCCCACAGAAACCTTTATCCGATTGAACAAATGAATTTGTTATGGACTGATGTTCACGAAACAAAATTCAAAAGATGAACATGTGAACATGTGTATGGGAGCCCTCTGAACGCTTTGTCCGATTAGGTTCAAAATAAAAAGATGTCGTTGTACTATTAAAACAGTCTTTCTGCCAAATTTTAAGCCAAATCAGAGTTTGCATTTTTAAGTTGTACCATTCGGGGAAACAAGCTTCGGGGAAATTAAATTAAATTAAATTTGTTTATTAACAAATACATGTAAAGCCAAAAGGCTTCGGGGAAACGAATTTTGGGAAAACGTAACGTACCATTCAGGAAAATGTACCATTTAAGGAAAAGAGCTTCGAGGAACCGAGCTTCGAGCAAACGTAGTACTCCCGTTTTAAAATTGATTTGGACAATCTCGATTTTTGGATCCATTCCTATACTTGAACTTTTAAAAAAAGCTAAAGTAAAACCATACGTATACCAAAATGCCGAAATTGATTTATAATGAAAAGTTTATTTTTCCTGACTTATATAAAAGCGCTTCCGAAAATAATCCCGTTGATTTTAGTGACTTAAAATAAAATATGAAAAATGTTGTATAAATTGAGTGCAGCCTAGTTTTAAAGAATTTAGGACGTACAACTAAATATCTCAAAAATTAAAAGATATAGAAAGAGGGAAGTTCGCGCAAAAAATCAAGTAAGCCTCAAAGCCTGCAAAAGAGTATCAGTGCAATTTTGTTATAAGTTGACTTATAACAAACAAGCACTGAGGTCCCGTTTTATAGACGTTTTAACCATTAAAAGTGTTCTTGAATATATTTTTGGACGTTTGAAATATTGAAAACTCTTGTACGAACTCAAAAATTCAACGATACTTCAATTTACTCCTCCATTTGTTGCCATTCAAGTTTTTAGAATATTTCTCTCAAAATAATTTTTATTTCAAAGTAAGTTCCAGGCATACAAAGTACGGTGGGCCATATTCCGAAAATTTTGAAATTCCAACATTGAAAGTGGGTCCCATCAAAAACGAACAATTATTCTGCTACATACGCGAGCTTTGAGTGTTTCTTCCTGCAGAACGGCTATGAAGTTTGAATGGTCCGTTAAAAAATCTTTTTTCAATGAAAATAAACATAAGCTTTTTTTATATTCTGAAAGTTTCTGGTACACAGGAGCTCTCACAACTAAATCCCAGGATCAAACTGTTCTTAGATATAAAGTTGAAGCTTATATTCCAAATTTGAGCTAATTTCAACTACTAGAACTCAAGAATTCTGGAAAGTTTTGATGAGTTTGTGTATGAGCCCCCAAAACCCATAGTCCGATTTGGCCCGTTAGCGAATTTGTCTTTACTTTTGTTGAGAAAAGCCTCCACCCAATTTTTTATCCTAATTAGTTAAAGTAAAAAGTTAAAACAATTCGTACCAAAATATTCTCTATTTCAAAATTATTTCGCTTTCTAAATAACATAATGTAGAATTTCGTATCAGAAACTGTAAATTATGAGCAGTAGTTTGCTCCAAAAAGTGGCAAAAATGGTAAGATTATCCTAAATGGAAAAAGTTTTCTGCATGTTTCAACGTTTTATAACCGATTTATTGATTTTTTTAAAACTTTTTTGCTCAATAATAAATTGCCCTAATCTAAAAGCCCTAAAGCAAATATAAAAAGTAGCAGAAAAAATCGTCGGCGAGAGACTCCAGACGTTCCAGTCTAATATGAGAAAATGAAGCATAAACAAAAAATAACTCTGAAAGAAGAAGATGAGAAAAAAGTCGCGAGAAAAGAATATTTTATGAAGATATAAATTTTGTAGATCAAAACTCGAGATTATCTTCTTAACTTTTACTTTATTTCACTTTAATGGAAGTTGCCACACAAAACTGAGATTATCTTAAGCGTCCTTCAAATTGAGTTTAAGGTTTCAAAATGCATTATTTTTATTTTTATTTATTTGTTTTTTATTTCGATTGTGGTCTGGTTTTTTGTTACTCTCTGAGCTTCTTACACGATTTTTCCTAATTTATGGGAATTAAAATGTTATTTGAAATATTAAACAGTAATTTTTGGAAATTCGACTTTATCACGATAGGTGGCACTGGTCTCAAAACGTATTTGAAAATATATTAAAATAGTCAAATTTATTCGTTCGTGGTCAATTCTTCCCGCCCAATTCATCCCCGGACTATTCTTCCCTTGACAGTTCTTCCCGAAGACAGTTCTTCCCCAGGACAGTTCTTCCCCCGCAGCGGGAAGAATTGTCCTAGTCTAATAATGGTCTGATTGGCACATGCCGAACAAAAAAATGGGGAAGAACTGTTCGGGGAAGAACTGTCCCACTGAGAGGAACTGTCTTATTCAAATAATTTTTTGGTCTGATTGGCACTTGCCGAACAAAAAAAATTGGGGAAGAACTGTCCGGGAAGAATTGTCCCACCGGGAAGAACTGTCCGGGGAAGAATTGTCCCACTGGAAAGAACTGTCCGGGGAAGAACTGTCCCACTGGGAAGAACTGTCAAGGGAAGAATTGACCAGAGAAGAACTGTCTTGGGGAAGAACTGTCTTCGGGAAGAATTGGGCGGGAAGAATAGTCCGGGGAAGAATTGGGCGGGAAGAATTGCCCTAGACCCAAATTTATTAACCATACATATACAAAAGATTATCTGTTATAGCCGGGAGAAAGATGAAGTTATTATCACAGATACGGAAGCCTCCATTCGAGCTCATTGTTTCTAACTCGAAAATCTTGGACTAGGTAGAACGTCAGGATAGTTAATAGGATTAGAATAGAGAAGATGAAAGTGTAGATTTTTGCGCAGTATTGTGGATCTTCAATTTATAGTGAGGTACGAGCCACCGCAACCCGAACAGTTAACCTATCGAGTTACCAATTCGTTAGCAAATTTGTATTTTAACAGACAACCAGCACGTTCTAAATTACTGCAAGGTAATTGACTAACCTTTTGTGACATGAACTTCAACAAACGCCTTCTATCATGTACTTTACACATTTATTAGTAGCATGCGGCTCTGTCGTAACATGTCGGAAATCACTTCTATTCTCAATTATTTAGGAACAATTAAGCTCAACAAAGCATTTTACTATATTGATTGAAGCACTATAACGGGTTTCACAGGGTTTCAATTATTATTTTTGAAAAAGAAGAAAAATCGTAAGAAGCCAAAAAATAGATTACGTTTTACTTTTTTATTAATCGTATATTTTTAATAGGAACCTTAAAAAGATCGATCTGGGCAGTCGAGTGGTTAGCGCACTAGCCTCACATCCACTAGGTTCTGGGTTCGATTCCAGGTACAAACTGTTGTTTTCTATCAAATTAGATTGTTGATTTTCAGTTTGTGATAAATCTGAATTGTCGATATTTGTATAAATAGAACACACTACAGTCAGTGCATAAAATATGCATACACCTACTACCATCTACAGTTATATAACCTATGATTGTGGTGGTATATGTGTGTATGTCAGGTTAGTCAGTTTCCTTGCAATAAAAATTGAACATGACTTGATGGGCTCAATGAACTGGTAACTCATTAGCATAACCATTAAATTTGTGGTGGTTCGGAATCCACTATAAGCTGTAGGCCCACTAATACCTAGAAAGTTCTCTGAAATATGAGGACTAGCCTGGTCCCAATAGGGTACCTATAGGCCTTATTATTATTATTATTTATACAAAGATCATATGTGTAAATTTTTAAGAGGATCAAAGCAATATGTGCAGAGCTATCCAAGAAAGTGTGGTAATTTAAAGCACCAGAAACGGTTGACATTATCCTAAATTTAGCGTAAGAACTGTTTTTGGGTGCTTAGTTATATTCCAAATATGAACACTTTCCGTTCACTAGAACTCAAAAAATGTGGAAGTTCCTGGTACTTAGTAGCCCTCAGATCCTGAAGTCCGAGGATCAAATTTTTTTAGGAACTGTTCTTGAATACTTACCAAAAACTTATATAAGAACTCTAGAGAATTTTGGAACTTCCTGGTATACATGAGCCCTTAGATCCCGATGGCACAGGGTTATATCTGTTTAGGAACTGTTTTTGGATACTTACATCCGGCATCAAAATCTTCATTTCTGTCATTTCAATAGACAACAAAATCACTTGGAGGAAAATATTCCGAATCGATAGAATTTTCATTTAAATTAGTCTCCGTCAAAACATAAATATCATAATTACAAGATTGAATTGATTGACTTTAGGCCCAGTGGATTTTATCCTCAGTACATTCACATCTTGATAATAATAATACCAAAAGCATTACTCACTTTTTGAAACTTAGTTTAACATCATTGTTGGAGCACTGAATCGATTTAAAGTTGAACGGTTACACTAAAATACCCTTACCATCAGATTATGTTCCAAATTTGTTTTTTTTTCACGTTTCAGACCATTCGGACCAACTTTTACAATTTAACTGAATATATAAGCTTGTTTTTTACGATGGCAGAAAGAAAGAACTGCTAAAAGTGGAAAAGATACTATTATTATTAGTAATTTTCCGAAAGGTAAACCAGTTTCCAGCAGGAAATTATATATGCATATAAGCTATAGATCCACTAATTCCTAGAAAGTTCTCTCTTCGCCTGGTTCCTCTGGGGTACTATATCGGCCTTACACTCTAAAACAATGTTGAATAGAATTGATTTTCACTTACAAGTGGAATTGTTTTTTTTTCAACTTCCTTATAAAATTAAATAATTAAATTTTGACCACAGAAAAAATACAAATGGTTCCTAAAAAAATGTCATTCGGTAACAGAAACGATTTAAATGGTAACTGTTACCATTTTTATCGTTTCTGGTTACCAAACTGCACTATTTTTGAGACCCATTGCAATTTTCTGTTATAATTTTGCAACCTAAAATGAAAACCAGTAGTTCCACTTTTTCTTGATTCTAGAGTACAAAATTTTTAAGTGTATATTATTTAATGTTATTGATCCAAAATTTTCAAGATCTGGGGACGTATGTACCCCCTTAATAAATAATAATATTAATAAATACTATAGCACCCTAGAGAAACCAGGCGAATCCTCAAACTACAGAGTACATTCTAGGTATTAGTGGACCTACAGTTTATGAAGGACTCTGAACCATCACAACCTTAATGGTAATGTTAATGAGTTACCAGTTCATTCAGTCCATCAAGTTATATGTTAAATTTATGCTGGAAAGTAACTGACTAGGCTCCTCGATATGAACGCTTTTCAAACGCTTTCTATCCCATATTAAGGTTTTTGCAGCAGGTATATTTTTGGTAGCAAGACTCTGACAATACGTGTCGGAAATTGCCATGTTTACCCTATTATTTATTAAAAATAGCTCACACAAAGCAATCTACCTTTTCGACAATGATGTAAAACATAAGTTAATTCAACCGTCACGAGTCGGATTTGAACCCGTACCCTTATGGTTGATAGGCTCTCTACCGATCAAGCCATCAGGGTTGTCACCCCCTTATCCGTAAGCCTAAGAGTCAAATTTAGTTAGTAATTGTTCTTAGGTATTCAAAGACATCAAAATCTTTGGATCAAAACCCGTTTTTGTGTCCTTACCAAAAGCATAGAAGTACTCGAGATTTCAGAAAAGTGAGTTGCATGGATGCCACTAGATCCCGTGGGCGCATTTGGTTCATTAACAAACTCTTGCTAACTTAGGCAAAGACAATGAAAAGTAAGATGTCCAGAATCAGTGATTTGTCTTTGGTGGGTGTCTAGTGGATCTCAAATGCAAAAACTTTCAACAACCAAGGACCCACCAAGAAACCAACCAAAAACATCACAGAAAATAACCACAGATACAAAAAAATAACCACACATACAAGAGGTGGTGCGTTTTTCAATACGAATTAACACGAACCACGGATACAAACCAAAAGCAATATTATACCAAACCCACCAAACCAAAGTCGCAGACCTAAATTATACCAGATCTCCACCTCCTCCACCTCGAAAACCAACCAAAAACAAAAATTTCGGGGCCTCTTGGGGCTCGATGGATTAGAGCGTTGTTGCTGTCGCTCTATTTTATCGACACATCAAGGTACCTGGGTTCAAATCTCGGTAGAGCTATATCAACTTTAATTGAGGGGTTTTCAATATTGCGTGATAGGTCTGCTATATAACAGCCGATACAAATAAAAAAATACAATCTAATACAACCCCCACTCCACAACCCTTGGAAATATAGATCAAACTGGTCTGCTCCACTAAGCCCGAAAGGGAAAATAAAAAAATAAATAAATAAACAAAAAGTTCCTCCATTCCACCTAAGCATGGATTTGGATATCTATGTATTCATTGTCTTAGACTTAGGTACCATAAAGCCTCTATACCAAATGTCAAACAAATCTATTAAAAATTAATCGGGACACCTTATTCCAGACAGGTTATAACTAGTAACTTTTGTATCTTTCAGGACACTCAAAATCATTGAAAAGCGAACATCCTATTTTGAAATATGCAAAAATATATGTCAAATTGTTCATTGATGCGCGAATTTTGTTTAGATTTTTTTGTGGCTTTTGCATAAATTTTTGTGTGCCGGCATGTGATTTTTGTCAATTTTTAATTTGTACGATTGTGTGTGACAGTTGATCTGTGAGAATGAGAATGAAATTGTCGGTTAGCAGTCAGGCAAGCAAGCGGATGTGAATCAAAATCGAGTCGAGGAGAGGCGCAGCCAGCATTTCGTTATTCAATTTCAAAATTTTCAATCCATCATAAAAATGTTGAAGTTTGTCATATCCTAAAGCTGAATTTC
Source organism: Mochlonyx cinctipes (assembly GCA_001014845.1). Classification (NCBI taxonomy): domain Eukaryota; kingdom Metazoa; phylum Arthropoda; class Insecta; order Diptera; family Chaoboridae; genus Mochlonyx; species Mochlonyx cinctipes. The sequence continues at coordinate 14,005 of JXPH01023529.1, forward strand.
ATATCTATTTTTTGCCATTTGTGATACGATTGTGATTGTTAGGTGAATTTAAATTGAAATTCTAAACGTGGTGCACAAAAAATAAAACTATATGCGAATTGGAGAGAATGAGCAGAAAAATATCATAATAATTATTCCGTTTATTAAAAATAAAAATAATACAAAAATATTTAATTTATTATTCATAAAATGAGACTCCGAGTCGAATAAAAAGTATAAAAAATAATAAAATAAAAACGAATAATAATAATAATAACAATAATTGGATAGAAAATTTAATTTCTTTAAGTGCGCTCTTGAATCTTGATATTCGTTTTGGAACCAGATTCAGCTACAGCTTCTCCAGCTCTTCGGAATGGAGTGAAGTGGAGCTTATTATTATTTATATTTATTTGTTTTTCAGAGTCATAACTGTATATTATTTACTCCATTTCGAGCATCGCCATCATAAAATAATGTATTCAATTTCATATTTTTTATTATTTATATCCTTGATGTTTTATGCCACAACATAACCACAATTTACAATAAAAATTTATATTATGTTTTTTTTTTGTACTGGGCTTCTTTTCTCTGTGCACATCTCTACATTGAGTACAGTAGAAACCACTCTTGAAAAGAAAACAAAGAGATTTTGTTTGTTTCAATTTTTCATAATTCATTCACCCAATTGGGGATAATGAAGTTGAAAGTAGGGCAGACTTTGTGGATTTGTAAATATTTTTACTATATTTTATAGTCAAAATGGCCCTAAAATTAGGTCTACGCCATAAATTGTGCAAGATACATATTAATCGATAACTTAATCCTATTTTGCATAGAAATGAAGCTGTGATTCTTACAGAAAGTCACTTGAAGGCATTGGCTAAATCCGGGAAAGATTTGAAGTTTATTAAAAGTTTAAAATAATACATCACTGTTTATCAAAATGAGAATGAGTTGCAAAAAATCACAATGTGTAGCAAAATATTAGAATTTGTATCAAATTATGAGACTGTGTAAATCAATAACTGTAAATGGATTTTAACTTATGATCAAATTTTGAAGAGGATAAGAAAAGTATTTACAGAGTTATCAATGAAAGTCTGGTAATTGGAAGTGCCTGAAATGGATATTATTAGCCTTAATTTGGCATCGAAACCGTTCGTGGGTCTGGTACCTGAGAGCCTTAAGGTCCCAATGTCCCAGAGTCAAACTTTTTAGGAAATATTCTTGAATAGTTATTACCAGAAGCTTAAATTTCAAATTTGAGCTCATTCCAATCACCAGAACTTAACAATTCCGAAAATTCCTGGTACAGAGCAGCTCTCACCCTTAGATTTCGATGTCTCAGGGACAAACTTTTTTATGAACTGTTCTTCGATACATTGTGGACTTTTCGTGACCTTTTGGGATTTTGTGTGCTTTATCAGAATTTTTGGGTTTTTTTTTGGATTTTATAAGACTTTTAGGACTTCTTGGGATTTTGTTAGTTTATAATTTTTGGAGACTTTTTGCGTCTTAATGAATAATAATAATAATTATTATTATTAAAAAGCCTATAGGTACCATATTGGGACCAGGCGTGTCCTCATATTTCAGAGAACTTTCTAGGTATTAGTGGACCTACAGCTTAT
>JXPH01023551.1:0-11201 GCA_001014845.1 Mochlonyx cinctipes
ATTTCAGTTCCGGATTCACTCAGCCAATTCTATTCCCACTAGATGCTATTGTGTTCATTTGGATTCACCCCATTACCCTCGTTCGGTCGAAAGTCATTCGTTCGAAGAACGTTCAGTTGCAAAGTCGTTCGAATGAAGCCCGTTCGATTAAAAAGTCGTTTAAGCGAAGAGTCAATCGGTCGAAACCGGTTCGGTCGAGACCCTTCTAATAGAATTTATTACTAATTCTTGGAAAATTATTCAAATTTGTTAGAAATGGTTAGAAAAAGGGAAATTTCTTGGGAAATTATTTAAATCTNAATAGAATTTATTACTAATTCTTGGAAAATTATTCAAATTTGTTAGAAATGGTTAGAAAAAGGGAAATTTCTTGGGAAATTATTTAAATCTGACCGACCATAGCATTCGACTGAGTGACCATGGCATTTGATAGAACGACCATGAAATTCGACCGAACAACTGGCCTCCGGAAGGCTTTCGGCCGAGCGAATTTCAGCCACCCCTGTAGTGGAGTGCACTGGAGACATTAAGGAGTTTGTGAGCTATATGCAAAAAGAGAGCTAAAAAATGCTAAAATTTATTAGGTCAAACCAAAGAGGAGAATATATTTGTGATCTTCGGGAGCAATATTTGAAGAAAGAGGCAGGAGAAGTGGATGAAAATGAAACTGATTTTAAAAATGACGAGCAAGAAAATGAAGATGAAGTTGAAACTCTTAATGAGCACATTAACTAAATGAAAACATTCAAACTACAGTAAAAATAGTGTAGATGGGTCCCACAAAGACTATCAACGAGAAATACGAGGGGTAAACCACCTGAAAGATTTCTAGATTAGATGAAAGTAGTTTCAAAACACAACATCATCGAGAATGAGTTTTGATTGAATCACTGATGTCGTTTGAAAATACTGTCACGGAGAGTAAATAAAACTGCAGCCTTGTAAACTAAAACACTAGAATCCAAGATACTTTATAAAAAACTAGTGAATTTGTTTGGGAGCCCCCAGAGACGCCGTGAACCATCTTGGTTAATTAAGGAACTCTTTCTTACTGTTGTTGAAAAAAAATCCAGGTGAAAATCGACAATTTTTTTCTATTTTAAACCAAACATTCCTCAACTGAAATTGCATCAACTTTTTCTATCTATAGATATAAAAATATTGAAGAAGAACAGCTAATGATGTTAATCTGTAGAAAAATTCAATAATCTTTTTTCTGAGCATCATACATACTTCAAATATGTTTACAAATAGAAAATAAACATTATTATAAAGTTGTAAAAATTTGAAAAGTTAAAAAACCAGGCCGATTCAGCTTCATGACTTTAGCTTCTATATTTTTCTATGCATCCGCTCCTAAAGGCGCTCCGGCTAGTTATGGGTGCCATTAGGTGTTTAATTATAATACTTACTTAAGGCTTTTGGCCCCTTGTTGGACAAAACCGATCAATAGTATTTTTCCATCTCGTTCGATTCCTAGCAGTTGCTATAATATCACCCCATTCATCATTGCGTACACCCAACTCTGACTTAAAGGAACGGCGCCAAGATTGGTGTGATCTGCTTCTGGATCTGGTTCCTTCCCAAGGCCAGTACATACACCAAAGCTTCTTTTATTCGGGTTCCGTTTGACCTCGTCGTAGCACAAGGCCAATCCATCCAAGTTTGCGTCGCCTGATTTCTATCTCCATACTAGTCATACCACATTGCCGTGACAGTTTGGTGTTAGTAATCGTTGGAGGCCATCTTATTCAAAGGATTTGCCACAGACATTGATTGTCAAATGTCTGAATTTTGTTGGTGACTGATTTAGTCACTTTCCAAGTCTCGGAGGCATACAGCAATGTGGATAACACAAGGCTTCGGAATAATTGAAACTTGGATTTTTTCGGTATGAGGCCTGGGCGTCAGATGTTGTCTGATGCATAAAATCTTCCTCTCGCAGTGTTGGTCTTCTAGACGATCATCCATATTCCTCCATTTTATGCCACATTTTTGCACATCAAATGCTAAACGCAGCACATTATCCAACACAACCAGGAATTACAAAGAGGATAGCAAGCATCCTTGTCGAACACCATTCTTCACGGGAGTAGGGTCGGTAACCTATTCTGATGTACGACATGGCAAGTGAATTTGTCATAAGATTCCTTGAACAGATCAATAATCTTTGCTTAATCTCCTCTATCGCTTAAATTCTTCCAAATTGGGTCATGTTTTACCAGATCAAAGGCTTTCTGGAAGTCGACGCAAACTACGTGCAGTGTTCGATTCCACTCGATGCACTCCTCAATTATGATTCTGAGCTTATTTTCAGAAATGAGTTCTGCTGGTCGGAATGAGCTCAAATTTGAAACATAATCTTGTGGTAAGTGCCCAAGTACAGTTCCTATAAAAGTTTGACCCGGGATATCGGGATCTGTAGGCTCCTGTGTACCAGGAACTTCCAGAATTCTCGAGTTCTAGTGATTGAAATTAGCTCAAGTTTGGAATATGTATAAGCTTTTGGTAAGTATCTAATACCAGTTCCTATAACAGTTTGACCCTGAGACATCGGGATCTGTGGGTTCCAAAGTACCAGGAACTTCGAGAATTCTTGAGTTACCGTGATCGGAATGAGCTGAAAGTTGGAATATAAGCTTTTGGTAAGTATCCAAGAACAGTTCCTATGCTGAATTTGGGATAATAATATCCATTCCTGGTGCTTCCAATTANCCCTCTTCAAAATTTGCACATATCATCTTTGTCGAAGTCTAAATCCAGTTTCTATCACGGTATAGAATAAATATGATGAAAAGCTACATAATCCACTTTGTGGTTTCCTACGTTTTTCATCGATATAATGACGAACTTTAGTATGGGAGCCCACAGAAGCCTTGACGGATTGGGCTCATATGAATTATGTGTCTTTATCACATGAATACTTCTTTCAAAATTTTAGATTGTTCGGACAAACCGTCTAGGAGTTTTCTTGAGACAAAAACCAGTTTCGGAAAAACGGATAGCTGATCACTGGATCACCCAAACAATTAACAGACGTCCACCCTATTTCCTAGTGGTCCAAAACGTGTTTTAAAATTGATTTGGCTGATTTTCATCTGTGGACCAAATGCATGACTTTCACTTTTAGAAGTTAAACTAATACAAAATCACGTTTCATACTTCGTTTTTCTCCCATCAGTGGCAGGTAAAGAACTTTCTGGTGAAAACTTTTTAATTGTATTTCGAAAGTATATTCTATGCTCATATCTCTGAAGCAAATATTTTTGTATTTCCAGGTCTACTCGGAAATACGTTTGGGCATCAAAGATAACGTTGTTTTCAATTTCCAACTTTTTGAAACATTCATCAATTTTTTGTTCAGTGAAATGCAATCAAGTTTTTGTCCAAATTGAAAGGCAAAATCATTGTAAAATTTTATTTGAACTCGGGGAAAACAAACAAGGAAAATATAAAAATTCGCGTTACATAATTCCAATTCAATTCAAAATTGTGGGTGGCAAAGAGGAGTTTTATTGCGTCCCAACATAATGATAAGCGTTTTTTGGGAGAAATAAAAAATAATTATTACATAATTTTCAAACAGTTTAGGGTAAAATTACTAGTGACTGTCACTTTAACGATTTTTTCGAGTATTTTAGTTTTTGGTGAATATTTTTCTACGAATTATCTTCCAAAAAATTTCTCTATCTTTTGCGAAACAAAATTATATTTTAGAACGAAAATTAAAAACTTTAGGAAATAATGCAGTTTTCGTGTACCTTCAAAATGTTCTACTTTCCGACAGCTGTTCTAGATTCCGACAGGTATTTAAAATAGATTTCCAATGCTTTAATTCCATGATTTTTGTTAAAAATTAAAATAATTAATAAATAACTCAATTTGACTAAGATACCTAGTCGAGAACTTGAAAAAACCCGAAAAAATATCCTATCTATCTGTGTTTATATATCCTGGATAATTCACGTAATTCTCAACCGATTTGGCTGAAATTTTGTGTAGAGGTTTTTCTCAACAAAAGTAAGGATGAATTCGTTAACGAGCTAAATCGGGCCACAGGGTCTGGGATCCCCAGTACATACTCACCATGAATTTTCCAAAAAATCTTGAGTTCCACTGATTGAAATGAACTCAAATTTTGAACATAATCTTGCAGTTAATATCCAAGAACAGTTCCAAAATTCTATTGAAGTTAAAGTCATGAAGCCGTATTGGCCTGGTTCTTTTTAACTGCGATAACAATTTTAAAGTTCTTAAATAATTATGGCATTGCAAATAAAAACATTCTAGCGGACATTTTGATGGCTTCAGAGTATGAAAACTCTATTCCGTTTTAGAAATATTGTAATTTTAGTGCGAAAGATTTGGAAACTGGCTGCATATCACTAGTGCTTTTTCCCTATATATACATATATATTTTCATCATTTACCGCCCGATCAACAATCAAGGGAAAGCGTTGCTTCTGAACTGTATCAACCCCAAAATTCAGTTTTTGAATTATGTCAGTTCAGAGGTGGCCAGTTCGGTTCATAAGGTTTGGCTGACAAAAATAAGGTCAAGTTTGTTAATAGGGCCAAATCAGTTCACGGGGCCTAAAAACTTTCATATAAACTCAAAAAGAGTAAATCTCGAATATAAACTGACTTTTCTCCTTCGTTTAGTGGTTATTGTGTTCTTTAGAGCACAAAAAAATAGAAAAGTCCTGAATTTTAGTACTTCTGGTATAAATGCAATGCTAGAGACAGGGACAAACATTGAGATTTCAAAAAAGACTCCGTCTGAAGATGAACATGGTTCAATGGTTGAACCCTAAGAACGAGTTCTTATGCATACATGAAGAAGGAAACTACAAATTAACTTGTACTTTTCATAATTATTGAATAAAAAATAGATAAAAATATTTATATAGTTTATCTAATAGTTCCAAACATGACTAAATTCCAATCTAAATACAAAAAATCAGAAATGAGCACAAACAAAAAGCTCAATCAATTCCAATAATAGTTCTAATTACTCTTATAATCCCTAAATAATTTATAAATGTTGTAATTAGCATACATTTCACTGCCCACATTCCAAACAAATCGGGTATAGAAATAAATCAGAGCGCCGGGTGGGGAGGTAAAACAAAAGAAGAGCGGAGGAGAAAGAGAATAAATGTAAGACATAAAAAGGAGCAATAAAATAAAAATTGCCGAAACTGATTACCCCCTAGGGTAAAATAATTTGACCTCAACATCAACTTTGCTTCTTTCAGTTAATCTATGTACCTTCTGGGAAGTTGTATAAATTCAACAAAATCTCCTTTTTCTTCAACACCACAACCACTGCAAATTGTTTTAAAATCGTCACTTTATTTATATCATATCCTATTAATTTATTCCTCCCTTTCCTAACCCTTAATCAACTTTTTTATTTGAATTTTGAATTACCTTTTTTCTAAAAAAAAATGGTTTTGTCTGAATACACTTAATTTATTGTTTTTTCATTTAATAAGCACATTTTCACTATTTTATCACTGAACAGCATTAGTATTATTCTTTCACTTAAAAATAAATTAAATTCACTTCATTTTATCCGGCTTAACTCGCTTTCAAACTGAACCGATCTCTACGAAAGGCCATTGCACACTGACTGTTCCACAGATGAAACTGTTAACAATTTGTTATAAATCTAAAAACCATGGGAAATATTTTCGTGAAAATGGATCGGAAAATCGGGCATGCGCACAAAAAGGATGCAATTTTATTTCATTCAAGTTTAGAAGAGGCTGAAAATGTGTAAAATAATAATAGTACGTTAAATATAAAACCCAATTTAAAAACAATTTTCATTTTTAAAATGGTAAAAACCTAGAGATTTTTTTTATATCTAAAGAACCAGGCTGGATCAGCTATTCTATGCCTCCGTTCCTAACGTCATTGCTCCGGCTAATTATCGGTGCCATTAGGGGAGACGTACTGATTATTGATGACGTCACCTATTTTATTCTAAAATTTCATCATCTTTGGTATAAAAAAAGTTAGCACACATAAGCCTTTGTCTGATTGTGCTACAAAATGGTTGACATAAAATGGGTACCAATGGACTCTCATATGAATGGATCACGTGGTCTCATTAAATGAATATTTCATCCAAAATTTCAGCTTGATCGGACACACCATCTTGGAGCTTTCTTGAGACAAAAAACGAATAGACACACGCCGGATCGTCGGATCCCCCAACCGACTAACAGACGTTCACCCAATTTAGGTCGGAAATGATTGCTAGAAGTCCGAATCGTGTTTTAAAATTGATTTGGGTGCTTTTCACATTGCTTTCATTTTTAGAAGATAAAGTAAACAGTGGTTAACTTTTTTAGGTTAACTTTTCTTTGAGAGGGTTAAAGTATAGTAATTAGTCAAAAAATCAAAATTGCCCATTTCATTTTTAAAATATATTTTGGATTTCTAGAAATCATTTACGATCACTATTGGGTGAATGTCTGTGGTCGGTTTGTAGATTTCAACAAAGCGGTCGCAATTATCGACCGATCAAACTCAGAATTTTAGGAATAATTTTAATAACTGGTCTCAAAATCAATAGTTTTTTTGGGGCTTAACCGTCCAAAACCTACTATGCACAGATAATTCGGTAAACTAAAGTTTTAGTTCTTTTCACCAAAATCCAGGAAAAAGACTACCCACTACTAATTTCAGTTCGAGCTTCGAACCATTACTTTTAGTTCGGTTTTCAAACTTTTCCAGACGGCTACGGGCAACGGGCACGCAACTGACCACTTTTTCAAAAACGATTTATTTTAGTTCACATATACTACTTTTTTTAGTTCTTTTAATTATTTATTTTAGTATTTTTTCCTAAAAAACTAGTTCGTGCTCAAAAACTATTTTGATATTTATTTTAGTTCACATATCCAAACTACTTTTTTTAGTTCTTTTAATTATTTATTTTAGTATTTTTTCCTAAAAAACTAGTTCGTGCTCAAAAACTATTTTGATATTTTATCGTACTAAATATAGTATTTTCTCCTAATAAACGAGTTTATGACCAAGAACTATACTATGGTAACTATACTATACTATAAACTATGATATTTTTTAGTTCGATAAACTATCAGAATAGTTTTTGAATATGAACTCAGTTTTTAGGGAAAAAACCTAAAATAAATAGTTAAAAGAACTAAAAAAATAGTTTGGATGTGTGAACTTAAATAAATTATTTTTGGAAAAGTGGTCAGTTGCATAGCCTGACCCAAAGTTTGAAAATCGAACTAAAAATAATAGTTCGAAGTTCGAACTAAAATTAATAGTGGGTAGACTTTTACCTGGATTTGGATGAAAATAACTGAAATTTTGTTTCCAGTATAATCTGTGTAAGAGCCCAAAGTAGTCTCAAGCCGATTGGGCTCAAAATTGAAATAAATTAAACTCGATAAAAAAAATAGATATAAATTATGACCTTATCAAAATGGGTGAGGTGGCAATACTTCCACATCCAGCATCTTCCTCTGTGAGATCTAGACAAGTATATGTCCTTTTCAGCATCTTACTGTATGAAGCGCAGGCGGTTCTACTCTCAGAAAAAAGTTAAGTCGAGAGAACCTAATTTTTCACGACAGCATAACAATTTTTCGACTATGCTTTAAATGCTGAGGCAACGTAATATTAATTTTCTGAACTAATTAAAAACGGAAGCCATCCTTCAAGTTGTGTCAACGTAATACTGTATACGAGTGACGTAGCATTACGTTCCTTGAACATAATATTTTCGAATCAGTTTTGGTAAGTACTATTGTGACTCCGACTTTGGTGGATGTACGACTTACGAACAGATTAAAGAAAAGAAAAAGAAAATTATACATTCTGAGCCTTTGAAGAGTGAGGGCTTGTGCAACCGACCAATACAGTTCTTGGCTGGTGGTCGATGAACACTAGAAGTATGTGAACGGCAAGAACAATCGATAGCAATGCAAATGGTCGACGGAGAGTTAGCAGATAACAAGTCGAATACGGTGAACCAAGGGTGAGGGTGAGAGGGACAAGTGAACGAGGCGAGAGAGGTAAGAGAAGAAAAGAGATTTTGCTTACCGTACAAAATTCAAACTACCCATTAACGATCGGGAGTGACAAAAAGGATCTAAGCCACTACGAATGTTTTAATGGATAGTAAATTAAGCTTTTTACGCTACCGCAGCCAGGTCTCTTGAGTCAACAAAATAAAGACGCTCAGAATTATTGTTGCAGAGTGTATCGAGAGAAACTGTCACAGTATATAGTTTTCGACTTCCAGAAAACCTCTGACCGCTAAAGCAGGGCGCAATTTGGAAGAGTTTAATCGATAGAAGAGTTCCAGCAAAAATTATTGATCTGATCAAGGAATCTTATGACAACTTGACTTGCCACGCCGTACATCAGAAAAGGCTCAAAAATCCTATTCCCGAATGAAGAATGGTGTTTGAAAAGGATGCTTGCTATCCCCTTTGTTGTTCCGGGTTATGTTGGATGTGCAAAGATGTGGCATAAAATGGAGAATATGGATGATCGTCTAGCACATATGGACTACGTTGACGACCTGGCGATATGGAAGGCAAAATAACAGACCTATCCCATGAAGGAAAGAAGGTTGGCTTGAAGATCAACGTCGAAAAGACGAAGTACCTCGCTGTTAGCAGAAATAGCGCTGGGGTTTTGAGAGTGACGGTAAAACAGAATGTGTCGCAAAATTTACTTATCTTAGCAGCAGAATAACAACTAATGGTGGTGGTTCAGACAACGCAAACTTGGCTGGATCGGCCACATTCTACGTATGCAATGGTGAACAACTAAGAATCGAACGAGATAGAAAAACTCTATTGACCAGCTGCGTCCAACAAGGAGCCATAGGCCTTAAGAAAGTAAGTAAGTAAATAAGTAAATTTAGTTTTTAAAAGAACTGATTGCAAAAGTATGTTGCTAGAACGTAACATTATGTTAGAGCAGCAATAATTGTGCGAAATGAAAATAAACTGCAATGTTAAATTTAAGAGTTAAATTGCCAAAAATCAAAACAAAGTTAATAAAACACTACCGTCCTTCGCAGACTTGTCAAAACTTACGTTACGTTTGCAGTAGCATAATATTATGTTCCACATAATAAACGAACTTTATATTATGTTCGTTGAAAGTAACTTGCAGATTATTTTTGTACCAAAATTTTAAGTTGATGGATTTTGTTGTTACGTTCTTTGAACATAATATTAGGTTGTGGCAACAAAATGGTCAATTTCTTTTTTTTGTGTGTCACCCTACCAGCACCATCTTAAGAAAATCGGATACTCCGAAATTATTGGGATTGGAACAATATTCTTATTCTCAGTAGGTTGTAATCTACACCCAATATTATATAACTCTTCAAACTAGTAATATTTGAGTCTAGAGTATTGTAATGGAATTGTTTATTTTAGTTCAAATTTAGGAATAAACTATGTTTGAAGATTTTAAATGAAATTTCAGAAACTAAACAATAGTGAAAAGGTAAGGATTATAAATCCTGATCCTTTTTTTTTCAAAAAAGATTTTCCGTTTTTATCATTTTAGGTTTTCTTTTTGATGTGGCTTTGAAGGGTCCAGGAAATCCTAAATAACTCATAATAAATTTTCCGAAAGCCTGTTTACCACATGAAAAATATATACAGAAAAAAAAGATTAAATGAAATTGTTTGGCCATGTGACTATATTACAATGCTATTTATTTCAAACCATCCCTAAATCGGATCTTAAATTCAAAATAAACAAACCCACACCAGTTGAAATAGAAAGTAAACATAGGATAAAGTAATATGTAAAGGTATACGGGAAAACTAATGTTTCCTTCCAAAAAAGGCTGTAAAATGTTATGCGTTTGAAGTATTTTCGAAAAGCGATAAAGTGTAATTTAGGGAAGGACTTGAAATTAACCTTAACAGCTACACTCCAATCCCAATATCAGCATGGAAAAATATACCGAAAGAAAATTCAAAAGATTCCATGAATGAAGCTTTTCTTTCTTCCTCCCATCATCGCTAAAAAAAAAGCTTATGTATTCAATAAAATTTGAAAAATTTTGTAAAAGTTGCTCCAAATGGTCTAAAACGTGACAAACCTCTGTGTTTGTGCATCTGCCTGTCTGTGAGTTTGTCAGCTCAATAACTCGCCTAAAGCTCAAATTTGGAACATAATCTTGTGGTAAGTAAAAAAGTTTAACCCTGGGACATCGGGATCTGAGGGCCACTGTATACTAGAAACTTCCAGAATTTTGAGTTCTATTGATCGAAATGAGCCCCCAAAAACAGTTTCGATGCTAAATTAAGGATAATATCTTCAGTTTCTGGTACTTCCAATTACCAAATTTTCTCTGTAAATACTTTTCCGATTGTCTTCAAAACTTGAACATATTATCTTTGTCCAAGTTTTATTCCGGTTCATATAGTAAAATATACATTAAATAAAAAAGAAAATCTANTATCTTCAGTTTCTGGTACTTCCAATTACCAAATTTTCTCTGTAAATACTTTTCCGATTGTCTTCAAAACTTGAACATATTATCTTTGTCCAAGTTTTATTCCGGTTCATATAGTAAAATATACATTAAATAAAAAAGAAAATCTATGTAATCCACTTTGTGGTTTCCGACGATTCAATAATACCACGAGCAAAATCTATATCTGACAAATTTGATTTCAATTAAATTTCAATTTGATTTTGCTTTGACTTGAAACTGTACTGAAAATTCAAAATATCAGAAGGGCATACAAATAATAACAAAAACTCAGAATCACAATAATGTGGGACTGGGACTACAATGTATTTATGTTCTACATTTTGGACATTTCTTCCAATCAAATTTAAATCCAACTTGAATTGCTTTTTGCAGATACAATTTCGAACAGTAACCAAACAAATTCCAATAACTGTTTTCCTTTTCTGCTATATATTGATTCCCAGGAGATATCAAAGGTTTTTGCATGATACGAGAAAGATGTTATTTTTTTTCATAACCAGTGGCCAACATATTCCAGATTATATACTAAGAACTCTTGAAAAATTAATGGCCCTGGACCTATATGAAACGTTTGACTCATTTTTTATATCTGAAATTTTATTTAATCTTTATAGGATGCACTTACTGAGAAAAAACTTATTTGAACGACTAGGTTGAAAAATCAAAAAAAAAAAAAAAAAGG
>JXPH01023622.1:370-14772 GCA_001014845.1 Mochlonyx cinctipes
AGCCAAAAACAGCTCAGCTAAAATTCATGAGCCGGAGTGACGGTAGGAGCGGAAGCAACAAAAAATAACTTGCTGTTCTCTTCAGCATCTTCCTGTATCAGCCGGAGGTACGTCCCCCTCCCTCATCTTCCTAGGTAAGTCGGACACCCCTAAATTTCTTTCTATGTATTGAAAAATGGTCCAATAAACTTATTCTCAGTAGACGGACACAAAACAATAATCAAATCATACTTGTAAACTACACCCGATATAATATAACTCTTCAAACTAGAAAAGTTAAAGTCTAGAGTATTGTAATGGATCTGTTTATTTTCCTTCTGTATTCAAAAGTTTGATGCAAACTTCCTTTTATTCATCACAATTATTTTTTTATATTATTTGCTCTATTTTCCCTTCCGACATCGATATCAAATCGCTTGAGATTTCCGTTTTCCTTTTTCGTCTTCTTTATTTTTTTCAACATTTTGTGACAGCACCAACGTTTTATTTGCTCCATCATGTGATAAAAAAAACTCTAGATTAAATTCTGTTATTCTGAGTGGCATCCCAAGAAATTCATCTCGTTGAATTCTAATCACTTCATTATTTTTTTCTACAATATTTAAATTGAAAGCAGAGAATAGAATTTGGAATTCAGAGGCAAAAAAGGCTTTTCAGTTTCTTTGAAAAATGAGTGAAATGTGATTGTTATGTAACGTGATTTGATGGAATCTAATCCAATATTCCAAATTATTTCGCATAAATGCCCCTTTCTTTACATACTACATAGGGCTTATCTTTTAATCTATGTATTTTGCTGTTTGGCTCAAAGAATTCTAATGGGCATTTTTGTGGTTAACAGAATGACAAAATGATATTCAATCTTGCTAGATTTGGCTCAAATATTTTACAGAAATTAAAGCTCGAGGGCTACCCTGCATTTAAATGGCAAAATATTAGCAAATTACAGAACAAAACTGCAAAATTTGTACTGTATTATTCGTGCCTTTGTCTCCAATTTGTCACATATGGAGCCCCTCTTTTCTTGCAAAAGTGTGGTGAAAATGATGTCAAAGGAGTCAATGTTGCTGGCGTATTGACGTTATGATTGCAAATACACTGCCAGACAGGGAATTCTGTTTCAATTTTCCTAAATGAGAGGTATGAGCAAAAAATAGTCAGGGCCGTGTATAACTTTTGGAGCAGGCTTCACCTAGAAGTTTGGATCCCTTTAAAGGATTTTATTGCGTTTTTGTTTAACAATCTGCCTCGATAACCTTTCAAAACAAATGAAACACCAATTAATTTTATTGTTCATTCTGCGACTCTACACTCTAAATGAATGCTACGGACTCAGCTGTGAAATTCACCGATTTTACGAAAAAACCTGGAACACTAAATAATCCTGTTATTTTTATTCACTACTCGTTATAATAACTCATAACTCAATAACTCAATTAACTCAATTAATTAACTCAATAACTCAATAAACTCAATTCACAGGTAGGATTTGTTGATGTTTTAAGATTTTGATTTTACTCTCAATTCTACCAAATTATGGTAAGTAAATTACTTTGTTGAGGTAAATTGTTTATAAATAATTTAGAATCGAAGCAGAGCCATGTTATCAATATATGTATTTTGGTAGCACACAATTATAAGTGCACATGAGAGTAAGGCTAAAAGATCGGGTTCAAAAACCAGGTGGAAACATCAAACCTGAATGCTCGGGTTCTACCCCAAACCTAAAAACTTCCAAAACTTCCAAAACTTCCTAACTTTCACTACAAAATATATTCAAAAAATTAAATCTGTCTTATAACTAATCGCTATTTTTAAATTTGATCTGATTATTTTTATGAATATTTTGTGTGTGATATATCTATCGGATTGACGACCGGGTGGTTGAGTGGTTAGCACGCTAGCCTCACATCCACTAGGTTCCGGGTTCGATGCTACTGTATTTAATTGAATTAGAATATTGATTTTCAGTTTGTAATAAATCTGCATTATCGATATTTCTATAAATAGAACACAGTAAAGTCTGTCTAAGAAATATTTATACACCAACTACCATCTACAGTTATATAACCTATGATTTTGGTGGTATATGTGTGTATGTCAGGTTAGTCAGTTTCCTTGCATTTAAAACTGAACATGACTTGATGGGCTCAATGAGCTGGTAACTCATTAGCATAACCATTAAAAAGTTGTGGTGGTTCAGAATCCACTATAAGCTGTAGCTCCACTAATACCTAAAAAGTTCTCTGAAATATGAGGACTCGCCTGGTCCCAATAGGGTACCTATAGGCCTTATTATTATATTATTATTATATCTATCAGATAGGAGGCGTTTATATGGAGACAAAAGCCGATAATCTATTCATCCAATATAGAAATACATTGCAGAAGCTTTCTAGGACTTACTCAGTTTCTTTTTACCGGACCCCTAGCACAGCACAGTTCTATGTCTGGCAATGAGAAAGCAAACAAAATAGCTCCTGTGGGATTTCTGTGGACCTGAAAAAAACTAAATCTGAAAAATTTGGCCTGAATGAACATGCTTTACTACTTTAAGTTTTTCTATAAAAAAAAGTATAGGAATTGGTTGAAAAATCCCTATTAAAATTCGTTTTGGACCTGTAGATACTATTTACGATCAAAATTGGATGGATGACTGTATTTGATTGTGAATTGCGTAAATTGTTTCTCCAATGATAGTAATCGTAATAATTGGCCGATCAAGCTAAAAAATTTTCGGAATAATTTCAAATGATTGCCCATTTTTCTGAAGTGCTGCCTCTGCAAAGAGATGGAGTTGAAATACCGGAAATGAGGACAACAAGACAGCTTCCAACTAGATGCAAGCAACAAAGAATAACCCTCGAGGAATAATTTAAAGCCCGTTTATTCTGGAATCACTAGATTATGCTGACGATAAATGTGAGCTACCACAAAAATTAGTTGACATGCTTGTAAAGTGACCAACCAAGAGCGAGAGTCTGCTAAAGTTGGCCAAAAAATTAACGCTAACGAGACGAGAAAAATGTAAATAAAGTAAAGTTTAGTTTATTAGGTATAACAGGCATAAATACAAACACCAATCTTCGACTACACAGAGAGAAATGCGTTTGTAGCTCTCGAACAAGAATCAAGTAATTTTTCTGATCTGGACCACAGCAACGCATTTCTTGTATCAAGCAATGATTTAGCAGCAGATTCAAGCAGGAGAAATGGTTGCTTGGATCAAGAAACGGAATCTAAAGAGTGGCCAACCAAAATCTTTTTCTTGATCCTAGCAAGCATTTCTTGAATCTTGCAATTGGTTCCTTGATTAAATACCTGAAAATAAAATTGAAAAACCGTAATTTTTTTTAGATATATTAATATTGAAGTTAAGTTTGTGCGCGTTCCACATAATATTATGGGATGAATAGATTTATTAAGAAATCATTGCTAGGATCCAGCAACAGTTGCTTGATCCAAAACACTCAAATTGAGCCGCGGCTGATAAATTATATTTTTGAATTTCATCCAAAGCTCTTGCACCAGATTCTGTGATTCTAGAAACGTGTTTCTTCGATCAAGCAACAATTACTAGATTCAAGCATTAAAAAACGGTCTAGTAATTCGTTTATCAGTTCAAGTATCTGTTTCTCGGCTAAACTTAGCAACAGTTTGTCGAATCAAGAAATCGTTTCTCAAATCATAAAACTATGAAAAAATCTAGCAATTGGTTTCTAGAATCATAGCATTTGGCATATGTGATTTTATAAATTTCAGCAATCAGAAAGTGTTTCTTGAATCAGAGAACCATATTGCTAGATTCAAGAATCAGCATTTCTCCGCGTTTAATGCTCGCCATAAACCCCATGGAACGGAAACGCAATTCCAGTATCTGGGGAGTATTGTTAGCGAGATTGTGGTGCAGCTAAAGATGATGAAATCAGGATAAATAAGGGCGTGGTGGATTCATCGTCCTTAATCGTAGATGGCACTCCTTGATCTATAGAGCCAGAACTGAAATCAACATATGAGAATCATGCATACTGTTTCTACTGCTATATGGTTGTGACATATGGCTCGTCACAGAGGACATAAAACACAGGTTGTAATCAACCGTTAAATAGTTTTTGGATTAGGCATATACTTAGAAAAGGTTCCAATCCTGAAGAAATTTTCCACCAAGCCCTTGTTTACACAAGGTAGCAGAAGAAGACCTAAAAATACTTGGCATCGCACAACTCTCGCAGAAGACAATGCTTGAGCAGATCAGAGTGACAACTCTACATTTTACAATATTTAAGACTTCTAGTAAATGGCACTTCATCGTATGAGATGGGGTGCCGCTTTTCACTGATGACCTGTGTTCTTAGAGGCAGTTCAGCATCACCGTTGGGTAAAGTGAAAAGTAAGTAACATCTTATAAGCTATTAGATATAGGTTTTCAGGTTCTTGCATAAAACATGAGACTGGTCCATATCGCTTTTGTTTAAAGATATCTCGGGCTGGCCTTTAAGGGTTAAACAGCAAGATGAACCCAAGAAATAAATAATTAAAAATTGCTCAACAAGTTGTGTTCCATTTTAGATAAACTTTGAAATATCAAAAGAGAAAAATGCAGTAAAGAATAAATCATATCGGCAGGATTTTGTGTACCGTTTATGAACAAAAAAGAGACTAAACTACATAAAAATTACCAAACATTATCATCATCGTCGTTTATCTGGCTGTGTACCAAAAGTCGAACAACCAACAGGTGACATCGTTTCCATAATTCAGTGATTACATATTTATTCACTCTCTCTTTCGAAATTGTTGATCAAATATGCAAAGAAAAATCCTTTTCGTCCACAATTGCACAACTTCTACTGCAAGGCCTTGGCATTTCAAATTTGCTTAATAATTTCAAAGTGGAAATAGAAAAATAAACAACAAAGTCCATTTATTGCATATTTTGATAACAGTGCAAAATATCAGCACAAAAAAAAATTAAATGGAAAATAGGAAAAAGTGCACACAATTTGAAAAATATATAAATGGACGAAGCGTCGCCGGCACCAAAAAGTTTGCCATCGACTAGTGAGGGAGGGTGGCTTGCAAAAAATAAAAATAAAAATAATAATAGCAAATTCAAACGCTAAAAGCCCACATGACATGACATATATAAAATCGAAACAAACAGGAAATTAAATGCGATAACTATCAAAATGGATGTGTCAAAGTTTATAACAAATGATAATTTCCATCATCAAGTCAGAGTTGCGATTAAAATCTCTTTATTGTGGCATCTAATTCAATTGCTATTCAGATTCAACACGCGAAAATAAACTTTCGAGCTGAAATATTTTTAGCTGCATAAGTAAGTAAGTTGTTGCATGCCGCATGAAAGCTCTTGAATTGATTTGATTTGATTTGATCTGATGGTGTAAAGCTTTTGTAAGCTCCAGTTTTTCGTTATCATTCTGACTCATCAAAACAGACAGACGTTCGTATTTTCATCAGTTTTTCCCCATAAAAATATATATATATTCCGCACTCATAAATCAACTGGAGCGAAGTTTTTATTATGCTGAGGGCTTTATTCACCAATCGTTGTTAACACTTTGTTGGAGATGTGTTTTAGTTTTTCATCACTATAAATTTAATAGATGAAAACGTAGGAAACCTCACGTAAATCTAAACCGATTTAGATGAAATTTAGTATGGATGCTTTTTTTGTCAAAAGGAAGGTCAAGATNAATCTAAACCGATTTAGATGAAATTTAGTATGGATGCTTTTTTTGTCAAAAGTAAGGTCAAGATCGTAGATGGGCCAAATCGAACAACGGGATCGGGGGCCCCCATACAAACTTATCAGAATTTTCCAGAAATCTTGAGTTCTAATGATCGGAATGAGCTCAAATTTGGAATATAATCTCTTGGAAAATATCCAAGAACAGTTCCTTAAAAAGTTTGACCGTAAAACATCGGGATCTGAGGGCTCCTTGGCTCCTGGAACTTCCAGAATTCTTGAGTTCTAGTGATCACAATGAGCTCAAATTTGAAATATAAGCTTTTGGTAAGTATCCAAGAACAGTTTCTATGCCAAATTTGGGATAATATTACCCATTCGTGGTGCTTCCAATTACCAGACTTTTTTGGATAACTCTCTCTCTTCAAAATTTGCACTTATCATGTTTGTTGAAGTTTGAATTCAGTTCCTATCTCAAAATAAACAATAAATATGAATGAAAAGCTACATAATCCACCTTGTGGTTTCGTACGTTTTTATTTTCTCAAAACGCAACCAAAGATAAAAGTTAACACCCCAATTAGTGAGTTAGCATGCCATAGCCTCATTTTAAATTTAATAAACCGTTAACTTGAAGAGCCAAATTATTTTCAAAATCATATCCCAGCGACTTAACAACGATTGGTGAATACAGACCTAAACGTATTTGTCTTTCTTTTTGTACATCGTATACATTGTGCAGAGAAAAACGCTTCAATTTCCAAGGAATTTGAATAAAAAAGTTGTACAATATATTTTTATTCCGATAAATTTGTTCAAATGTCGTCTTTTTGACATAAAACAGAAAAAATAGGATTGATATGCTAAAATTGTGGAAGTAGAATGGGAGTGAAATCCATTCAGTTCAAGGAAATATGCATGTGGAATAGGGTGGTCCCAGAACAGCCGAACTCGTCCATTTTTAAGTCTTACCCCCTCAAAAGTTTTGTCTTACAATTCTACACTTCTTCCAAAATTTTGAGCGTGATCGGATGAAATTTGGAACACGCCACCAGCCAAAAACCATCAAAAAAGGACAAAAAAAACTCAAAATACTTCTGAACTCATTTCATAAACATTATTCATCCAAAATATTTGAAATAGGTACATTAAAAACTAATTTCCCTTCTTATTTGTGTGGGTTTGGTGTAAAATTTTGCCAGCATATTACTGAAAAATAGGGGATTTTTTCACCTTTTTGGGCCATAACAAGAGGACTGTGTTACGGCCCAAGAAAGGTCAAAACATTTGTGCTCTCAAAATTTTTTTGGCCAAGCCGATTTTGTTGAAAAATTAGGTGAGAGTAGGTACCTATATATGTTATAATTTTTTTAAATTTTTTTTAGCCTAATCGGTCAAGTGGCTTTATAGATACAGGACTGGGAACATACAAACTCCTTGGCAATTCAAGGAGTCCTTAACGATACCTTCGGTTGTATTCATCCGATTAAGCTAAAAATTGGCACATAAGTTTTTTTTGTGCACTCATCAATCTGAAAATCTTGGAGCTCAATTGGTCAAAGGCTACTGTGGGCTCTATTTCAAAAGTAACTGAATTTATGAGTTTTTAACCCATAACTCTACCATACAAGGTCCGACTGAGCTCAAAACTGTTATGGGAGCTTAATTTGTTCTTTTATTGAAGCTCTTAAATTTAGAACTAAACTGGTTGCGGCTCCAGCACAAAGGTATTTGAGCAATTTTAATGCACAGGTTAACCATTTTATTACAATTTGTATGAGTACCTTTGGACTGGAGCATATAGAAGACTTTAACCGATTTAGCTCAATATTTCAGAGCTTCAATAAAATAACAAATTAGGCATCCACTACAGTTTTGAGCTCAACCGGACCTTGGACCATGGGGTTAAAGCTTTAAAAAAATTCAGTTACTTTTGTGCTAGAGCTCACAGCAGCCTTTGACCAATTGGGCTCTATGATTTTCAGATTGATGAGTGTACAAAAAAAAACTTGTCTGCCNCTACAGTTTTGAGCTCAACCGGACCTTGGACCATGGGGTTAAAGCTTTAAAAAAATTCAGTTACTTTTGTGCTAGAGCTCACAGCAGCCTTTGACCAATTGGGCTCTATGATTTTCAGATTGATGAGTGTACAAAAAAAAACTTGTCTGCCAATTTACCGAAGAATTTTCCCGCTGAGATAGCTCAGTGCGCAAAACGTCCATCTTGCGTGCTGATGTTTTTCGGTTCCGGTCATTACAGAACTTTAATATGGATTTTTTTATATGAAATTTTTGGCAAGACTGTCGCATATTTCAAGTGAATGGAAAATTGTAGACGGTCTTCGAGCATGATGTTACCGTTACGCTGGAGGTTTGATCTCACTGATATGTGCAAAAAAATAGTAGAATCTGTATTAGGATAGTTGGGGTCTCGGATAATTTCTGGAGCCCGTTGACAACTGCCTTACCCTGTGAAGTACTACAAGTTTCTAAATTGTAAATTGTTCGTTTAAATAAATCACTGCCCCATGATGAATTGAATGGTCATCTGTTGAAGAAAGCTAACAAAACTAAATTTTTTTGACATAAGTTGTTTTTGGCACATTAGAAGAAACACTTTTATTCACGCATCCAGAGGCACCAGACAGTCTAGTTTCAAAAAGAAATTTTATAAATAAAATACTACGCAAATTTATTCGACTGGAATAAATTTGGCGAAAGTGAAATGAACTCTAAAAGAATAATTTAACCTGTAAGGCGTTCAAAATTACACATTACTTCCCTCCACTTTAACTTTGACTGATTGCTTTAATGCTTTAATGATAAAAGCTTCAAGATAAATTATTTTGAGGAGAAGGGGGTTATCGTAAATAAAATATTTTATCCGATGATAATCGAGTTAAAAGGGGATTATTTTCTGTTATTGTTTTGTTGTTTGCACATCAAAATACGTCCGTAACTAGATTGTATCCTGCTGTTGCAGTTGCAGTACGCTTGCAACTGTTTTAACAATAATCAAAGATCAAAGAATTTATGAGTAACTTAACTTGTCACTTCATACATCAAGAAAGGCTCACCGACCCTATTCTCGTGATGAATGGTGCTCGACAAGGATGCTTACTCATGGTTGTTAAAAGGTACATCGATTGTTGCAGCAAAATTTCTAGTTCACCCACTTTGGCTCGATTTGAAGCTCTTAAATTCAGTGGGCTGGATAAATTTATCAATATTATTCAGCTCACTGAATTAGAGAGCTTCAAATCAAACTAAAATTGGTGAAATAGAAATTGTGCTGCAACAATCGATGCACCTTTTAACAATCATGTGCTTGCTATTTCTTTTTGCTGTTCCTGGTTCTGTTGGTTGATGTGAAGCGCAAAGCATTTGATATGGAGAAGCGTGGCATAAAATGGAGAAATATGGATGATCGTCTAGAAGATACGAACTACAATGACGACCTTGCTATATGCTGTCTCATAAAAAGAAAGATATGGAAGGAAAAATCAAAGACTATTCCCATAAAGGAAAGAAGATTGGCTTGAAAATAAACGTCGAAAAGACAAAATAGCTCGCTGTAAAAAATAGCGCTGGAAATATTAAGATTAACATAAAATGTGATGAATGCGTCGGACAAGTAAAAATCGATCCCAAGAGTGCATATTTTACACCCCCTCGAAAAAGCTAAGTTTCAACGAGGGAGTGGAATTGATGTCGTAAATAACCGATTGATTGCGTATGTTTGGTAGAAAATAGGTCAATTGTAGTATCCTTTCTAGCGGCAAAATTGTTTTCTTCAGGACCAATTGAACAGTGATTTCTATACCGATGTTAGAGACACAAATACACTTACACAATATCACTATCCGCTATTAAGATCGAATACACTAAAATTTTTAGATAATGTATCCTAAAAATTTGGTAAGCTTTACATTCTAATTGTTAGTTAAAATTACTAAAAATAATAGTTAATAAATTTTAAAAAGTCAGTAATCAGTATATTAACTTAAATCAATAGTTTGGAGCACGATTTTTCTTCAAAATGCGTAAATACAACTTCCAGTTCACCTATCTATATCAATGTAACTAAGGTAAGATTAGTTTTTAGATAATTTATCCAAAATTTACAGTTCAAGGTGGTCAACTGAAATTTTAGATCAAAACAGTGAACTAATGAAATCAGTGGGTGAGGTTTTATTCTGTTTCCAGATAAATGAACTTATTTTCAGATTCCAAAATTTTCTGTGTATATCAATAGAAAGCAAAATAAAACCATGTGAAGAACCTGGATTACATTCACTGTCTTATTATGCATTAGATTGGAGTCCCGGTACTTTATTGTAGGGGGAATACACTAGCACCTAAAAATAATTATTAGGAAGCTTATATGCAAAAGGATGTACGGTAGCCAAGTAGAAAACTTAATGTTGCAAACTCATTCTCATGTTTCCCTAAACGTAGAAATTAGGTTGTAGCATTGGTATTGTAGCTGTGTCAAAATTCGGCCCCTAGCAGCAAAACGTTTGGGCTGGTGAGGTTGTCTAGTTGTCGGTTTGCTAGGGTGTAGCCAAGTGTAATTACATAAGTAGGCAAAGAGGAGAACATCACGCTCTGACAGGTGCCATTAAATCTGAAGGTGAAGGTGAAAGTAAACGGTAAAATGCGTTGAATACGTCGAGAAATTTTCTTATCTTAATGGTGGTACCTGCGAAGAATGTTCAAAACCGCATCAACTCACCGAGGTTATCAGTGTTTTCAAGTTTGGTTAATTTTGTTGCGTTATTCCCGAAAACCTAACAACTACTGAACATAAATAGTAAAATTAACTGAAATTTTTTTTAATTTTTTTTTTGTTAAATTAAAAGTTCTTCACGAATACCAATACTCCAGTATTGTTTGGATTTATAAAAATATTAAAATGCTCCAAAATGTTTTATTCCGTTTCCATATTTTTCGAAACGATCATACCTATGGGAGTGAGTGGATAGATGAAAGGAAAATAGAGCAAGTAGTGGCGCCATTGTGACGTATAAATTCTGTATTTCCCGTCATCCTGGTGCCTGAGAAATTATTTTCTATTTGTATTTATTAACTTGTCTGTGATGTGGATCAAGTACTGTGAATTTTTAGCATTATTCTCCCCATTTATTCTTTCATTCATTTCTGGGTTTGCGGGTTGCAGTTTGCAAACATACTCTATATAATGATGATGATATTTATTTTGCACAAACTATGTTGCATGTTATTATTAATGTATATTATTACTTTATATCGGTTGTTGAAAATATGAGGGTGATGCTTGGGGGTGTGAATATTGTTTTTCACTTTATATAGTCAACTGTATAAAATTGGAGTTATGTTGTGCATAATTCGCATCAAAGTTATAACATAACTCATGCTATCATCTGTATACAAAATGAGCCCTCGAGTTTCTTTATTCTTGAATAAAATAAAAATAATTACAATGGATATTTTCCGCCACACGTTCTACAAGTGTTTCATCATGGCTCAGAATTAATTTGGGATTTTTTTCGGAAAGTAATTATACAAAAGGAAGAAAACAAGGAAAACAATAAAAGAAATGTAAAACAATGCTGAACCTAAAGAACAAAAAATGCAAAAACTGTAAAAAAATATTCAGAGTTTTCTCATGGTACGTTAAGGACTAGGGTGGATCGATTTTGTATGGCGGAATTTCAAACGCCGATTGAGAAAGAAATACCCTAGCAAAAATTTTTATACTGGTTTCAATAGTACCTCTAATTTTTTAAATGACGTTTGTGTCCCGCGCCACCGGTTCTAAGTTGGTATTTTGGCCCCATTAACTACCCTGATTTTTTGGGATTTTTAAACGACGTTTGAACACCGTGGCGCACATTCAAATTGACAATTTTTGAGGAATTTGGGAAAAACTTAAATTCTTAGGTTTTTGAGCCCTAGAAGCGACCCAATTTTTTGAACATTGTATTTCACATTTTTCTATAGTATGACTTGACTTGACGGAAAGATCCCAGGTTTGGATCTAGTTCCTTCTCGAAGGCAGTACTTCAAAGCTTTTTTTGCTACTGATGCAGTTTCCGTTGAACCCCATTATAGCACATGGCTTATTCTTTGCGCAGCTTGATGATTATCTTCATATTAATGCCACATTGCTCCCATAATGCGAGTTCGTCCATCTTATTCAAAGTATTTTTTGAGCTTTAAAGTTTCACATAGTTTCTTTACTATAGGTTTAAAGGAACTTAACTGAATCCTGAAAAATTGAGTTGGATTATTAAAGTGAATGGTAAGATTCAGCGAACACAGGAAAACCAGAAAAAATAAAAAATCACTGCTACAGGTCAAAATTTCAGCAGCTTCTTATAATGTCACTAAGCTACCCTGAACATTTGTGGTTGCTGATATATGGTGATGACACAAACAGATACACAGTATAAACACACAGTATAAACACACAGTACAAAATATTAAGGTATGTGAGAGTGGGACACTGGCCCACAGTTGTCCTGTAACGGGGTTTCGAGGACTCAGGTGAGTACAAAAGAAATGACTCGTTTTACGATTAGAATTACACTTTATTAAGTGATCGATTTTCTAATTGAACGACTGCAGCTCCTGCGCCGAGCGCTTTGTCCTTCAGCTCTCCCATATACAGTGGTTCCTTCCCACCGGCTCACTCTGAGAGTTCAAGAGGGGGAGGGGGCGCATCGAATCTGTATTAGAAGAGAATCAACCAAATGTCTGGTGGGGGGCGAGTCGAATCTGTATTGTAAGAGAATCAACAAAATGTCTGGTTTACTCTACCATCGTGGCCATGCACACTTAAAAGAATATTCCGAGATTCGGGAAAAAGACCCGATTTTGCATCTGCTGAGTTGTTGGGTTGATTTCTCGCGAGTTTCGTGTTATTTTTCCCGAATATCGGAGTAACTAGAACTAGGGTTAGATCCAAATTATCTTTACCTCCACAAAACTCAATTGGTTTCAGGCACCTCCACTCTTTTCCGAAGTTGCTTCGAGAAAACAAACTCAAAACCTCCACATCATCAAATATCAATTTCCCCACCACACCCTTTTTGATGATCCTTCTTTCGAGACCAATTCCATTGTAGGCCATCTATTAGCATTAGCCGGAACGAAATTGCACCCTATTGAATTGTAGAGGTACTTTCGATGGTTTTTAGGAGTATTTGGTTGAGAATTAAGGTTTTGGTGGGAGGAGTCTAATTGGTACACGCTAAATAAAAAGTTACAGAACTCGCTGTGAAATTCACAGATTTTAGGAATAAACCTGGACCACCTTTTGGTTTACTGATTTATTTGGTAGCTTCTGACGTTTTAGTATTTTGTGGAGCTAACTTCACTTCAATTCCCTTTCAATCAAGCAAACTAATTTAGAAAACTGGCGACCACTAATAATATTAAAATGTAATATTATTTTAAATGGTTTGTGATGATAATTTTGTATAAAAATGATATTTCAACTGCACTTTTTATGGTCAAAATATATTATTGTAGACAAAATTNAGCAAACTAATTTAGAAAACTGGCGACCACTAATAATATTAAAATGTAATATTATTTTAAATGGTTTGTGATGATAATTTTGTATAAAAATGATATTTCAACTGCACTTTTTATGGTCAAAATATATTATTGTAGACAAAATTAATACTGTCCTATCATTTTTGTTTTTTTAGGTCAGAAAAATTAATTCAAAAAAAAAATCAGTGAAATTGATTGAAAAACATTTGTGACTTTGATTGAAAAAAATCTATCAAATGAACTACAAAAATCGGTGAAGTTAGGAGTGAAGTTAACTACGCTAACTTTTACCTCAACTTCTCTCACAGATGTTATCTTGAAAAATCGACACGAAAATTTTTTATTTGACATTTATTTTAACTGAAAGCGTGTTGTGAAATTCACACAATTGATTCTGTAGATTGATTTGATTGATTTTTTCTGCGAATTTTACACAATTATTTTGTAATGATAAAATCTTGTGCATTTTGAGCTATCAGACTAATTTTATTATTCTAATAAAATAAGAGTAATAAAAAATCTTTTCAGAAGAAAAACAAATAGCAGAATCAGCTAAAAATAAACCTGTGTGTAGCGAAAATAAAATGTGCATTCGCCAGCATATTGAAATGCAAATAAGAGCAATAAATTGTTACGACGTGACATTGCTTGTGCCCTGGTGCATATACGCCAGCATCAGGGATACTATTTTTGTCCATACATATTTCGAAAGAAAAGATCCTTTTTTTCCATAAAATTCCAATAAATTCCCAAATGAAAGAATTCAATTTAAATGCAAAGGACAATCATTCTCCTCTTTTATACCTTCTTCAGCCTTTAGCTTTTCTTCTACTTACTATCATATAGTTATAAGAAGTTTAAGTGTTCAGTGTTCAGGACGACCGGGTGTTTGAGTGGTTAGCACGCTAGCCTATCATCCACTAGGTTGCGGGTTCGATTCCCGTACCTGCTCTGTGTTTATTTGAATTAGATATATTGATTTTCAGTTTGTAATAAATCTGCATTATCGATATTTCTATAAATAGAACACAGAACAGTCAGCCTGTGAAATATGCATACACCTACTACCATCTACAATTATATAACCTATAATTGTGGTGGTGGGATATGTGTGTATGTCAGGTTAGTCAGTTTCCTTGCAATAAAAA
>JXPH01023639.1:1381-11796 GCA_001014845.1 Mochlonyx cinctipes
TTTAGTTTTTGGAAATCTGATAAAAATTGATGAAATTAGATCAAATACCAAATTTTGACCCTATGAAGGGTTTTCACAGGTTCCAATTATTTGTTTTTGACTCCTAGTACTGAAATTGATTTTCTTTTATGATGAAAAGGTGAAAGAAACTCAAAATNAATCCATATTTGGGGAGCAAATTGGGCCCTTGAAGACCCCTGACCTAACTTCACCAATTTTTATCAGATTTCAAAAAACCTAAGTTCTATTGGTTTTTATTATGTGTTTGACATGCTAAGACTATAAAAATAAAATTTGCCTCTATGGGGCACTCCTAAGCCCCTAAAAACCGTCCCAGTAGAACCGACAAACCAATTTTTGAGATTTTGTCCACTTTTTACAGGTCTTTTTTCACGATGATCTCATATTTGGATTCAGCATCCCAACCAAACCCTGAATACCAATTTTTCTGGTCCTAATTTACCTAGTTTAACATTTTCAAATTTTCCGAGTTTTCATACAAATTATTCTGAGAGCCTAACGGTCTTTTTGAAATATCTCAAGAGCCAATGGTCAATAAGGGCTTATAATATTTGTAAATAAAATGTCCACAAATTCTTCCAACATTTCAAGACAATTGGAGCAACAGGGCCAAGTGCAGCTTAAAAAGACCGTAAATTTTGTTGAAAAATGTGAAATTCAAATAGCCGGCGCTGCACAACGGTTTTTTTTCTAGAATAATATGGATTTTGACGATACAAATCCTGATCCGGTTTTTTGTCAGCGAAATTTGGATTGGTGTCTCGACGGATTCATATCCAGACCTTTATAACCTACCTCGAACCACCATGACAGACAACTTTTGATCGAAATTGGCAATCTGCGAATGTGTTCTGCAAATTAATCAAGAAAGGATTCAATTCTAATGTTTTGCGAAGAAGTATTTTTTGATCAGGGTATGAACCCCAATCGATTGATGCAAAAAAAATTGTTATTTCGACGAGTCGCAAATTTGACCTCCCCGCTCTCTCTAATAGTGTGTTTTAATTTGAAAGTCTGACTTTAAGGGATTCTTAAAAGAAGTTTGGTTATTTTTCTCTTATATCAGGTAAAATTGGACTAGCATACTCAGCATATGGACAATCAGGTATTTTTTCAGAATTTCAGACTAAATCTGTTCAGTGTTAAAGAAAGTGATGCAGTAATTCCCCTTCTAGCTTCGTATGCAGATATATGCCAAATATTGTTCCCATCTAGAAAACTGATTGAATTTAGGATTAAATTGAAACATTTTCATTAAAATTTTAATAATACACTTGATGTCGGTTATCATCCACCCGCAACTTAATAAAAACTCACCCTTTATTTACTTTGATATCATCATTTTTCATATCAAATTCTAATATTGTTGATCAAAATCAAAATTTTTGTTTACTTTTTCAAGAATGTTACAATTTTACAACATGTAATTAAACATTTTGAGAGAATCCCTCTCATAAAATATTTACTTTTATATTTTTATCAAGATGTAACTCTGGGCTTCTTTGCCATTCCCATTTATAAAATGCCAATTTGCATCCCTCTCGTCCTTTTTTCTCAATATAATATTATTGATAATGAAAATTAACTGAAGTTTTTTTTTATTCTTGAAACGTGATAAAATCTTGAAATGAAAGAAAAAGCGTATTTATTTCAATAATGGTAATGATAGCGATAAATAAATTGAATTTATTTAATCATCAGCTCAATAAAAATGAAGAAAAAACTTCAAGTTGTGAAAAAAGGACGAGAATCTCATTTCGTATTCAAAAAGCGTTGATTGGAAAACGACATTATTTCCACTTCCTTTATTTGTTTTTGATGCAATTTTTCCTCAAACTGATAACATTGTTATTATGTTTAATTATAAGTTCTAAAATAGGGAGAAACCCTTTACATCCTAAAATCACAGCATCCCCGGAGACCAATAATATAAATATCAGAACCTTAACCATATAGCATATAAATAAATTTGAAGCGGATATCAATCAAAATTAGATTCATGATCGAAAAATAAAATATCCTTTTCATATTTTTTATGATTCGATTATTTTTCTCATTGTGCCACTGATTGAATTTCCGGTTCAATTGATTTTTCGTTCCCATTTAAATGTCAAGAGCCAAGAGATGCTCCATTATGAATAATTCAAATTAAAATACATGCGTTTTTCCACAGTCAGTCAGTCAGTCATTCTCTTAAAGTGATTATTTGAACTCAATTTTCGCAGAAAATTTCCCCACCTACACCACCCCCCTCCCCCACAAAATGAAAACCCATTGAATGTCATGCCTTATGAAGGAGCTTAATGTGGTTGTACATTGGTACACATCACAACAGAGAGAAAATAATTTATTAAATAATGTAATTTAATTTCTGGTTCCGGATGAATAAATTTCCTCCTCCTGTTAAAACATGAGAAGACTTAGAAAATACTTTTCTTTTATTTTAGGTATAAAAAGTAACTTTTTAGATTTTCCACTTTTCCAGTAATTAATTTTCGGTTTTGTTAAGGATTCTTTTTACCATCAAAAAATATAATATTTTTCCACAAAAACCAAATAAAGAAAATCAATCAAAAGTTGAAACCCCTGCCTTGCCTGCACATTAGATTCCGCCAGTCAGCATCTCAATACATCTCATCATGTTTTGAGATGGAGATTGATATGAAGCAGCGTAGGCAAACAACTCAAAGCCAATAAACTGAAAATAACAATGAAGAAAATATGAAAGAAAAATAGAAACTCTCTCTTGAATCAACACTGGAAAATTTTATTACATTTATTTATTTTATTGCTGGGGAAATCGGATGAGTATTGATATTTTTTGTGAAGACGAAAGAATGCAGGATATTGGAAAGACTTTCTGAAAATATTATTTTAAATTGACAAACATTTTGGAGGCCTCAAACTATGTACGAGGGTCAATAAGTACCCGTGTTTGAAGATAGGTGGTGCTGCTGAGGGAAGCTGGCATTACCGTCTTGTACTTTCATCTGTCACATGACACCATACTAAGTTTCAGACTGATGCATAGGTTAGTTTTTATTTGGCAGCCAGTTGTATCATACGTGTTTCGTGTTTCTCGATAAAATGGAATAAGAACAATATTGATCCGTAATTCACTTTTTATTTTTGGATGGAAAAACATGCGAAGAAATAAAAGCAAAGTTGGATGCTGTCCATAGGGACCCTTTACCATCTATGACAACCGTAATATATTGGTTCAACGAATTTAAACGTGGTCGTACATCTGTTTTTGATGAGGAGCGCCTAGGCCGCACAGCAGACGTGGTTACCGAGGATATCGTTGAAAAGGTCCACGACATGATTCTCGATGATCACCGAACGAAAATGCGCGAAGTAGCAGAGGCCTTAGGCGTGTAGTACGGAACGGCAATTAATATTTTACATGATAAGTTAAGCATGCGAAAGGTGTTGGCCCGATGGATGCCGCGATTGCTTATGGTGTAGAACAAGCGAATACGGTTGGCAATGTCGAAGCAGTGTTTGAACCTCTTTAAGCGAAATTGTCAAAAGTTTTTGCGTCGATTCGTCACCTTTGATGAAACCTGGATCCATTATGATACGCCAGAGACCAAGCGACAGCCAAAACAATGGAAAGGTCATGGCCACGAATTTTTTAGGATTTCAAGGGAATAATCCTCATGGACTTTTTGCAGAAAGGAAGGCAGTACTACAGTGAATTATTGGACCGATTTAATACAAAATTGAAGGAGACATGGCCCCATTTGGCTTTCACCACGATAATGCACCAGCACATTCATCCAGAATTGTCGCGGCCAAACTGGATCAACTCAAACCAGGAGATTCTCGTCGAGACAGAAGCGTATTTTGAAAAGTTTGACGAATCGTATTTTTTGGAGGGCTTAAAGAAATGGCAGAAACGTTGGGAAAAGTGTAAAAGGAGATTACGTTGAAAAATTTAAAAAAAAATGGGAAAAACTTGCCTCTTCATTCCTAACACGAGTACTTATTGATCGACCCTCGTAAAATGAAAATTCAAAGAAACGAAATTTAAAAAATAATCAGATGATTTTACTGGCAAAAGCCGTTTGATTTTGCGTCAAAGTATTTAGATTCAACGGGTGTATGCCGGTTATTGGTTTTTATTCTGAAAACTATGGAAAACACCCACCGATACAATGAATGATGTTGAGCAATCAGAACTTCACCAGTTTTTTGTGAGCCTGGAATAACGCATCCGTTGAAAAACTGGTTGCATCAAAGGACTTTTCTTGCTCATCAGTGTCACTGGATTGAATTTGCCGGTCGAAGAATTTTTTTAACGCCGGAATTTTTGGACTTCTTATACGTTGTAATAATTTTTGTATTTTGGATCAAACCTTCGCCTTCCGAACAGCTTCAAGCAAAGACGCTATCCAATACTCCATCCAGTGCACGCGGATGTCTCTCGCATATTTTTTATATTCCGTGTAATTTTTCATCTATTTTTTTCAGTCTTTTTACAGTCCTTCCAGACTGAAGTTTTTTAATGTTTTGGCAGACTTCTGGGATCAAACCACTGCCTTCCGAACAGCCACAAACGCTATCCATTACTCCATCCAGAGCACGCACATGTCTTTCGCATATTTTCTATATACTCCGTGTTTTTCATAATCATTTTCCAGCGGACCGACAATAATTATCAATTTTTTTTCTAACTCAGTCTTTGAGGACTTACCGAAGACTGACAAAATTCATTTGCACAAATTGACAGAGACTAAAAATTAGTCTTTTGAGACCGTATTCCCAGTACATAGTCCCAAGCTTCGCAACAGTCAGTGACTGGACATTTGAGACTAGATCATAAAATGAAATAAATGTGTCCAAAAGGCCGGGAATAGGTGAAGTCCTTTAGACCATTGGTCTAGGTCTAGTCCGTGAATGTAACAGTCCATTGTACAAAAAGATGTAGACTAAAATTTAGTCTTTTTGGACAATTTTACAGTCCATAATCCTAAAGTGTTATTCGGGATTGATTTTTTTAATATTGTCAGCCCTACACAGAAGGCAAATCATAAAATTCACCAAAATATAGGTACTGAACAAGAACCTATTTCAAAATCAGTTGGCTTACGTCATTATCTGATACCAATTCATAGACTAGAATACCAGAAATCTAGAAACCAAAATTTCATTTAATTTTAATTAAACTCATTATTCAAAATACTTAACAACTATAGTATCCCTCTTGTACATTTATTTGTGTATCCCATAATGCGCTGAGCACAGAAAATATAGACTTTATCAAAGATTTTAAGGAACATAAGGACTGAAGATACGACAATTATTAAACTTTCCTGGACTTTTAACGAGAGTAAACACAACAAAAGTTGCCCATGAATGCCAGATGTATATGTATTAAGTACTATTCAAAAAATAACAAATCCACACAAAGGATTGAGCATCAAATAAAAATAGAGAAATATGTATTTCATTTCATATTTATTTGTATTCGATTTTTCGCAAATGATGTAAATTACGGTATTGTCACGTTCCTGAGGACTCGTTTCTCAATTCAATTTCCTTTCCACATTTTTATTTTTCATTCCAATTCCAAGACACGCTTTAAAGAAGAAAGAAACGATTTAAAGCTTTTTATAAAAAAAAATTCTTAAATTTCAACAAATTTATCACGATATAATGTAGGCGATACTAAATCACTCAACCCTTTTTCTTTGACGCGAAATAATGTCATCATCTTCTTACAATAACATCAGAGTGAAAAATAAAAATCTAAGATTATTCCTTTTAAATCCCAAACATCTAGTTTATTATTCCGAAAATTCCCCTTTTCCACAACATAACAGGATCTGGAGGAGGAGGAAGAAGGAAGAAAAAATCAATCCTGCCAATTCATTTGATTGCTGTTTTTACCCTATAACATTTTATTACATTTCCACTCACTATCTGACGATGAGATTCTGGATTTTCGGATAAACTTTTCTCATTTCGATTTTGATTCAGCGTGTCTGTTTGTTTGTCTAAAGATTCAATTGGGGTAAATGGGATGGATGTGAGTAAACAACAGAAAACAATATCCGAAGAAGGGACTTTTATCTATATTTATTTTCTTGGATAAGCTGATGGGAAAATGGTCTATTATGTTACATAATCTCGATGATTCAATCTTTTTAATGATTTTTTGCTTTATTAACCTCCTTTTAGCTTTTCATCACTATCATTCAATGGATTCAGTAAAACAAAAAAAAAGTTGGTCCAAATGTTCTGAAACGTGTAAATAAAATTATTAAAAAAAATTTTGAAAGAAAAAACTTTTTGTCTGTGTGTGTCAGTTGTCGTCGTCTGTCTGTATCCTCGATAACTCACGTAGTTCTCAACCGATTCGGCTGAAATTTGGTGTGGAGGCTTTTCTCAATAAAAGTAAGGACGAGCTCGTTAATGGGCCAAATCGGGCCACGGGGTTAGGGGGCCCCATACACTCACCAGAATTTTCCAGGAATCTTGAGTTCTAATGATCGGAATAAGCTTAAATTTGGAACATAAGCTTTTGGCAAGTATCCAAGAACAGTTCCTTAATAAGTTTGACTATGAGACATCGGGATCTGGCGGCTCATAAGTACCACGAACTTCCAGAATTCTCGAGTTCTAATGATCGGAATGAGCTGAAATTTGGAATATAAGCTTATGGAAAGTATCCAAGATCAGTTCCTAAAGAAGTTTGACCCTGTGACATCGGAATCTGTGGGCTCCTATCTAAAAGGAACTGCCAGATTTCTGGAATTCTAGAGATCGAAATGAGCTCAAATTTGGAATATAAGCTTGTGGTAAGTACCACAGAACAGTTGCTAAAACAATTTGGCCTGGGACATTGGGTTCTGTGGGCTCCTATTTAACAAAAGCTTCCTGAAATCTCAAGTTTTAGTGATCAAAATAAGCTCAAATTTGGGATATAAGCTTTTGGTGAATGCCAAAGAACTGTTCCTATGCTAAATTTGGGATACTATCATTCGTTCCTGGTGCTTCTAATTACCAGACTCTAACTCTGTAAGTACTATTCTTATTTTTTCGGTTTGAATTCTTTTAACTTTTAGAAAAAAAACCAGGCCTGGCTAGTAGAAATAGAAGGACACATTGTATGGAAGTATTTTTTTACTAGGTGACAGTTCCCGCTCGATACGAAGAAAATGACAGATATTTTACAAAATGGAAATAAGCTTGGTACATTAGGTATTAAAATTTAAAAAAAGCCTCTTGAAGGCACTACTACATTAAAATACAATTCTAATCTTCCTAATTGTGAAAAACTACTTTAAATTGATACTTTTTCCCTTCTCGCCCATTGAAATTCAATTCCCTCTCCCATATCAAAAGAAAATCTTTTGAGATTTATTTTAATTTCACTTCCTTCTTTCCTATATTTAAAATCCCTTTTCAAATCAATGTAATAAAATGTAATCTAAACCTACCTTTGAGCAAAAATAAACAGTTTATCTAGATAGATACCATCAAATTTAAATCGTTGCGTTGCGTTGGTTTATTTGTTGCAGAGCAATATGTTTGAAGAGGATCCGTTCACCATAATATAGCCTGATGATGGAAATAATGAGAATTTCATTGTAAATAGATGCGAGAGTGTAAATATCAATTAACGGCTCTGTTTAGAATTGACATCAAATGATTTTCATTAAAAAACTTTTTGTTGTTCCGAAAATATATTTTAATTAAAATTAAACTTGATAATGTTGAAGTTTAGAGACGATTCCTGCAGGGTGCTTTGTACGACTTCGTCACGAAAATAAAAGATTTAATTAATCATCAAGTGGTTTTTGCAGAAAGGCAGACAAATTACGATTACGAGATGAATATTAAATCGAAAAGGAAAGTGAGAAAAATATTTCCATGAAATAAAACCACCTGTCGTTTGCAGAGGTGACGACGACGACGACGACGTGGTAATGCTATAACCTAACCTCAAAAAAGAATGCTCAACAAGTTGTTGATATTTCGATGAAATGAAATTCATACTCGTCCATAGGGAATGAAATGGATTTTTATTTTATTATTATTTTATACGTGGGAAATAACTGTATAATTTATGTTTTAACAAGGTATCGCATCCACCCTTCATACATTTTTGATTAAACATTTATGTTGTTTAGTTTTTCTTCTGAATTGAAGTGGAGGACAGTGATTCTGCAGATTGATAATAAATTAGGGGAAATTTTTAACTTTATTTTATGACGTTTTAGCTTTTCTATTACTATCCTTACATATCTGTAGATAGAAGAAAGCTTATGTGTTCAGAATAATTTGAAATTTTTGAACCAAAAAAATCTGTCTGGCGTGTATTAGGGGTGGTCGAAAAAAGTATTTTGTCGAATTTAAACATCGGCGACTATAAAAAAAAAGTTGCATCATGGTCTAGAAATAACTCTCTGCAAATTTGAGCGGAATCAGTTAAGGTCCTTGGGCGCATCGGCCTTGAAGTTGAGAAAAATGACCAAAAACACGATTTTTGGACACTAATGTTAATAAAAATTATCGAATTCCAAAAATATCGAAAAAAACCCTTTTTCAATTTAATTTATTGCATTTTTTCAAAATCCTTTTTTTTATTCTATCTCTAAATAGGAAAAAAGTGCAATAGTTTTAGTACAAAAACCGAATATTTTTGCATCAATTATTTTGAAAGTTCTATAATTTCTACACGGTACATCTTCAAGGCATACAAAATTCAAAAAAATTACTCCAGATTTTATTTATAAAAATAAAGAACAAGGCCGATACGGCTTCATGACTTTAACTTCTATAGTTTTTTATCTATGCCTCTGCTCCTAACGTCGCTCTGGCTAATTAGGGGTGCCATTAGGGGGACATACTGATTATTGATGACATCACTCCGTTTTATTATAAAAATTCATCATTTTTGGTATAAAAATGTCAACTTTGTATGAGAACCCACAGAAGCCTTTGAGTAGGCTAAAAATTGGTAGGCATAAAACGGGTACCAAGTAATAGTCTAGGCCAAAATTTCATTAATAAATGTGTTTGTTGTTTTTATCGATAAAATGAAAAACTTTTTTATGGGAGCCCACAGAAGCCTTTGTCGGATTGGGTTAAAAATTGACAGACGTAAAATGAGTACCAATTAACAATTTTGGCCACAATTTCAAAAGATTTTTCATAAATGTCGGATTTAGAGTGATTTTCTCGATATAATGACGAACTTTTCTATGGGAGCCCTCAGAAGCCTTTGTCGGATTGAGTTCTCATATAAATGGATCGCGTGTCCTTATCAAACGAAAACTTCCTACAAAATTTCAGCTCGATCGGACAAACCGTCTAGGAGATTTCTTGAGACAAAAAAACTGTCTACGGATCACGAGATCGCTCAACCAACTAACAGACTAAACGCATGACTTTCAATTCTAGAAGTTAAAGTAAAAAAATCAAAATTTTTATTTCTTAAAATATTTTTTGCTAAAAAAGGACTTTGATAGTCGCCGATGCTGAAATTCTATCAAAAACTTTTCTCGACCACCCCTAGTGTGTACGTTTGTGCATCTGTGAGTCATCAACAGATAACTCGCGTAGTTCTCATCCAATTTCGTATAAGTGCGTTTTCTGACAAGATAAATGAGGATGAGCTTGTCAATAGGCCAAATAGATCCACAGAGTCCGTGCACCCCCAGACAAATTCATCAGTTCTTTACAAGTATCTCAAGTTTTTATTACCGACATGAGATCAAAGTAGAAGTAGAAGTTTTTGGTAAGAAAAAATTTGAGCTTAGGACCCTTTAGGAAGTTTCAGGACTCGGGTTCTTATTACTGGAATGAGCTAAAATTTGGCATATAAGTTTTTAGTAAGCATCCAGCAACAGTTTCTATATCCTAATTTGGCATTGATACCTGATTGTACTTCAAAAGGCCAAACACAGATAATTTCAGAAATGATTTTTTAGTTCGTTGAACTATCAGAATAGTTCTTGAGCGCGAACTCGTTTTTAAGTGTAAAAAACTAAAATAAATAGTTCAAAGAACTAAAAAACTACTTTCGATATGTGAACTTGAAAAAGTGATCATATGCAATGCATGCCCTGACCCTTCTGACAAAATTTGAAAACCTAACTAAAAATAATAGTTCAAAGCTCGAACTAAAATGAATGATCGTCTAGAAGATACGGACTACGCTGATGACCTGGCTATGCTATCTCACAAAAAGAAAGATATGGAAGGCAAAATCAAAGACCTTTCCCATGAAGGAAAGAAGGTTGGCTTGAAGATCAACGTCGAAAAGACAAAGTACCTCGCTATAAACAGAAATAGCGCAGGGGATTTCGAGATTAACGGTAAAAGCGTCGAATGCGTCGAGATCTTTACTTACCTCGGCAGCAAGATTACAACTAATGGTG
>JXPH01023721.1:965-12718 GCA_001014845.1 Mochlonyx cinctipes
AATTCGGAAAACTGCATTTTTTCTAATTTCTATGAGAATGAATGACTCAAACAAACTTTAAAATATAAACACAAAATTTTATGTGCTACTACATCAACTACTTCATACCGAAGAAGTTTTGTAGCACCAAAATTCTAAAAACCGAAATCTTTTCCAATGTCTTGATTGCTTCTGCTCCTTGCCAGTTTTTCTAAATTCTAACACCTTTTATTCTAAATAA
This sequence comes from Mochlonyx cinctipes, assembly GCA_001014845.1. Lineage (NCBI taxonomy): Eukaryota > Metazoa > Arthropoda > Insecta > Diptera > Chaoboridae > Mochlonyx > Mochlonyx cinctipes. The sequence continues at coordinate 1,186 of JXPH01023721.1, forward strand.
AAGAGTTCTTAAGGCTCTACGTCCAAAAACGGGGTGTTAGAAGGTTTCCAGGTCTCGAAAAAGATCCCTGAATAAAGAATTTACTCATTTTCTCTTTAATTTACGCTTAAACATAATTCAATTGAGAAGAAGGGGCATATTGCGAAACTGAATGCACCAAAAATTATAAAATAATAATAAAGAATAATAATACTAAAATTATAAAAAAGGTTAATTAAATTTTGCTTCAAGTAAATATTTTAACAAAATTTATTTGATAATAGATTGCGGAAGAAGGATTTTTGGAGTTCATAAATAATATTTTAACAATTGGAATGGTGCCAGCACTGTTTACTGATGAAGAAAAAGATACGATAATTGGTCAATGCAGAAATAAAGCGAAAGAACATGGTTGTGCTGTATCAAAGTATGTGTATGGAAAGTCGCTTCCGGCACCAAATTGTGATAAACGTTAGTACAAAATGCACATGGGGTATAACGTTTATGCTTTTTTGGTCCTGAAACCGGCACAAATGATAACATTATTATTATTATTATTATGAAATTGTTTTTGAAATTAATTTATTTAATTATTCTCACTTAAAATTTGTGCAACAAAGAGATGGTGTTTGGTCCTATTTTCTGGATACTTGTGCCAAAAATTTGCATGTTTGTTTATGTATGTCACCCGAAGGTGACACTTTGAGAAATCGATGCCGGAATTTTCCTGGAATAGTTGGCAGCACAACTATTGATTGGGTATTTCCTTGGCCTGAACAAGCTTTAGTTGCTGTGGCTCGAACATTCCTTGTTGATCATAAAAAGGTGATTTTATTAATTCCTGCCACGTTCATAGAAACATTTAAAATAAATCTTGAGTAGATTCCAGATATTTATCGTGATCCAATCATATCGCACGTCGTCCACGTTCATCAATCATTAAATTATTATTCTCAAGAATTTCTGCTCAAGTTACGAAGGAAGAATTTCGTAACACCCAAACATTACTTGGATTACATCAACACATACTTGAAATTGATTGGTTTGTGACGTGAAATATTGCTTATAAAAATTCCTTTAAAAAAACTAAAATATTTTTTCAGAGGAAAAGGATGAGTTCATAACGAAACAATGCTCTAGATTATCCGATGGAATTCAAAAAATTAACGAAGCTTCATTACAAATTGACCAGTTGAGTATAATCGTTGAGGAACAGCGGAAAGAGGTTGTTGCGGCAGCTGAGAGATGTGAACATATGCTTGTCGGTATAGAGTCGTGTAAGTATTGTAGATTTTTTTATACTATTTTCATACTAACAATACAAGGCGAAATACTTAAAATAAAGTAAAATAAATCTCAAAAATATTAACAGATACCCAGGGTCAAACTTTTTTAGGAACTGTTCTTAGATACTTACCAAAAGCTTATATTTCCGATTTGAGCTAATTTAGATCACTAGAACTCGAGAATTCTGGAAGTTTCTGGTACACAGGAGCCTCCAGATCCNAAAAGCTTATATTTCCGATTTGAGCTAATTTAGATCACTAGAACTCGAGAATTCTGGAAGTTCCTGATACACAGGAGTCCCCAGATTACGATGTCCCGGGGTCAAACTTTTATACAAACTGTACTTGGACACTCACCATAAGATTATGTTCAAAATTTGAGCTCATTTCGATCATTAGAACTCAAGATTTCTGGAAAATTCTGGTGAGTTTGTATGGAGTCCCCCTGACCCCATGGCCCGATTTGGCCCATTAACGAGCTCGTCTTTACAATTGTTGAGAAAAGCTGCCACACAAAGTTTCAGCCAAATCGGTTAAGAATAACGTGAGTTATTGAGGACACAGACAGACGACGACAACAACAGACACACACACAGCTTGTTTTTTAAATTTTTTTTTAAAAATTTTTTTTACACGTTTTAGAACATTTGGAACAACTTCTTTTTTACTGAATCCATAACCTTTTTATCTATTGAATGTTAGTGATGAAAAGCTAAAATTAAGGGGAAAAGTCCGGTGTTTCGTTGCACGGGTTCCAGGAATTCAACGGATGTTGAATTTTGTTAAAATAAGAGATTCGTCCGAAGATTCGTAAGACGTTCGTCCGTCGATTCGTAGGACTTTCATCCGTCGATTCATAGAATGTTTGCCCGTCAATTCGTACGAGGCTCAGCCGTACTTCAATATCGGATTTACTTAGTGGATTCGCTGGACGTTAATACGTGGATTTCATGAACTTCATCCTTGGGTTCATAGAATATTCCGTTCGTTGATTTGTAGGACGTTTGTCCATCGGCTAGTTCACAAACAGTACGCTGTTTTTTACTTATGGGTGATTCGTAGAACATGCATCCGTGAATTCTTCGGACTTCATCCATCGATTCGTAGGATATTATTGGTCGGTGGATGCCTAGGATATTCGTTCGTTGTTTCGTAAGGTGTTCGTCCGTGGATTCCTAGGATGTTTGTCTGTGGATTCTTAGGATGTTCGTCCATTGATTTGTAGGTTGTTTGTCCGTGGATTCCTAGGATGTTCGTCCGTTTATTTGTATGATGTTTGTCTGTTGACTCCTAGGATGTTTGTCCATGGATTTCTAAGATGGTCGTTTGTTGAGTTTTAGGATGTTCGTCCGAAGGATATTTATCCGTGGATCTTACGATGTTCGTCCGTCAAGTTGACGGCACGCCATTTTTTTGAATTTTTTTAACTCTCAATGTTTTTTATTTCTTTTATTTTTTAAATTATTTATTTTTTCATTGAATTCTGGAATCGAACCACCGGCTTCCAAACAGCATAGACGAATACATCACCCAGTGTACGCTCATCTCTCTCCCATATTCTCCATATATTTTGTATGATAGAAAGCACCGGATTTGCATCCTTTATTTCCACGGTTGAAAAGCCGTCGAATCGAAGGATGTGCGTCTGTCGATTCATAGGATGCTCCATTTTTTCATTTCGGCCTTTTTTCCCTTCTGGTCTTTTTTCCCTTTCGGCCTTTTTTCCCTTTCAGCCAAATCTCTTTCAGCCAATTATCCCTGTCGGCCTAATGTCTTTCGGCTAATTTACCCTTTTGGCCATTTAGACTTCGACCTATTCATCTTCCGCCTTTTGGGTTTCGGTGCATTATACCGGAATCTGTTCTTCCTTGAATTAAAGAATGTTTGGACCGCGAATTAAGCCGGTGCCAAACTTTTATTTATAATTTTCGGAGTGGGTAAATATCTTTGATTCTACGGACCAATTGTCCGTGGATATAAACCATGAAATCCTTTTGTTTTTTTGAAGGACGCGTGTCTGAGCTTACATGAAGAAGACGGTTGGAGAAGTTCGAAGTTCGGACGTTTTTTTGAAACACCGCACCTTTTTTTTGAGTGTTCTATAAGATATGATAAGATAATGAAATACATTATAGGTGCAAAAAGTACCAAATTATACTAAAAGATATTAAAATTACGAGAATATAATGAAAGATACTAAAATTCACTTGAATTCTTAATTTCAGCAACTGAAAAAGCGAACATTAAAAAGCAAGAAGCTTCCGAAAAGTCTATCGAAGTAGAGCAACAAAAGAAAATAATTACCGTCGAAAAAGCCGAAGCAGAGGAAGCTTTAGCTGCTGCTCTTCCAACTTTAGAAATTGCTCGATTGGCACTTTCGGATCTTGACAAATCAGACATTACTGAAATAAGGAGTTTTGCAACACCACCGGAAGCTGTTCAAGTTGTCTGCGAGTGTATTGCGATCATAAAAGGATTTAAGGAAATATCGTGGAAGTCAGCCAAAGGCATGATGTCTGAAGGTTCATTTTTGAGAAGTTTGCAGGAGTTAGACTGTGACTCAATCACTCAAAAACAGGTTGCTAATGTTCGGGCTCATATGAAGGTAATTTTTACAATATCCTATCATGGTGTAGTAAATCCTCAAATAAAATTCTTCTCTAGAAATCACAAAAACTGGATGAAATGAAAACTATTTCGAAAGCTGGTTTTGGACTTTTAAAATTCGTCCGAGCAGTTCTCGGATACTGTGATGTTTTCAAAGAAGTGAAACCGAAAAAAGAACGTGTTGCATTTCTAGAATTTGAGCTCGACTCCCAAATTAGGTTGTTGAATAAATTGACCAAAGAAATTACCGAACTGGAAGCTGAGCTTGATTCTCTGAACAAACAATATGCAGACGCTATAAGGGATAAACAATTGCTTCAAGAAATGATGGAACAAGCAGAACGAAGATTGGAAGCGGCAGATAAACTAATTACAGGACTCATCTCTGAAAAAGAGAGGTGGACTGTAGATCTGGCGGAGCTTCAACAGGAAAAGGGAAATATTATCGGGACATGTTTGATATGTGCTTCATTTTTAGCGTACACCGGAGCATTTTCTTGGGAGTTTAGGAGAGCCATTATTTTTGAAGATTTCTTAAAGGACATTGAGGGAAAAGAGATTCCAACATCAATTCCATTTAGAATTCATACTAATTTGAGCAGTGATGTAGAAATAACAATGTGGACATCCGAAGGTCTTCCTCCTGATGAACTTTCAATTCAAAACGGTATTTTGACGACAAGAGCATCAAGGTTCCCACTCTGTATTGACCCACAGCAACAAGCATTAGCCTGGATTAAGAAACGAGAAACTCCAAATAATTTAAAAATTCTCAATTTCAACGATAAAGACTTTTTGAAACAACTTGAAATGGCCATCAAATATGGAAGCCCTGTTCTATTCCAAGACGTCGACGACTATATTGATCCCGTTATAGACAATATTTTGGAAAAGAACGTTAAAGTTCAAGGTGGGCGTCAAATTGTCATGCTTGGAGACAAGGAGGTGGATGTTGATCCTAATTTTCGAATGTATTTGACCACCAAACTGGCTAATCCGAATTTTGACCCAGCTGTTTATGCAAAAGCAGTTGTAATTAATTACACGGTTACCTTAACTGGACTTGAAGATCAGCTTTTAAGCGTCGTTGTTCGTGCAGAACGACCAGATTTGGAAGAGCAGCGAGAAAGTTTGATTGCAGAAACGAGTTCAAACAAGAATCTCTTGAAACATCTTGAGGATTCTTTATTGAGAGAACTGGCAACATCAACCGGAAACATGTTGGATAATGTTGAGCTTGTTGCTACTTTAGAAAGTACAAAATACAAGGCAGCTGAAGTATCTCAGAAAATAGAATTGGCTGAAAAAACTTCTAAAGATATTGAAGTACTACGAAATGGGTACAGAGTCATTTCTCAAAGAGGCGCCATTTTATTCTTTGTTCTTTCTGATATGGCTAGCGTAAACGCAATGTACCAATATTCCCTGCGGTCATACCTTGAAGTATTTATTTACTCATTGAGAAAAGCGGTTCCCGATATTATTTTAGTCAAAAGACTTAACAACATTTTAACGACGCTGACTCGCAATGTTTATGAATACGGGTGCATTGGGACGTTTGAGAAACATAAACTTCTATTTTCCTTCCAAATGACAACAAAGTTGGAGCAAAGTAATGGAAAGTTGCTTCAAAAAGAGCTTGATTTCTTTATAAAAGGCCAAGTTGCTTTAGAGAAAAGTCAACGAACCTGCCCTGTGTCCTGGATCTCGGAAAAAGGATGGGAAGATATTTTGATGTTATCAAAAGATTTCCCAGAAAAGTTTGAAGACCTCCCCACCCACATTGAGAGGAATATTGCTGAGTGGACTGCGGTACTATTTCAAAATAAAATGTGTAAAGTTTTTAGCGGTCATAATATATTTTATTTCTAGTGGTACGACTTAGATGATCCGGAAAGCTCTGAATATCCCGGAGTATTTGCAGAGAATATGAATTGGTTTGATGTAAGTATTTGGTTGTATACCAAATTTCCTCCACCACAATAATATAATTTCCATTTTCCTGCCATTTGCCATTTGTCATTTATCATTGCCCACTATCTATTACCATTTGCTATTTGCTTTTTTCATTTTGCTTTCTATTTGTGCCTAGTGCCTGGTTCCTTGTATGGTGTGCCTTTCGCCTTCTACCTTTTGCTTTTTGCCCATTGCTTTCTACCTTCTACCTTGAATTTTATGCCTTCAGCCTGTTGCTTTGCCTTTTATGCCTTTTTGCGTTTTGCATGGTGCCTTGTGCCTTTTGCATGGTGCCTTGTGCCTTTTCTGTTTTTTGCCTTCTATTTTATGCCTTGTACCTTGTGCCTTCTGTCCTCTGCCTTACGTTGTTTGTGTATTTCAATTTCAATCGAATAGAATTAAAATAGCATAAAAATTTCACAGCACCTGATGTTCCTAAGATGTTTCCGAGTGGATCGTGTGTACAAGACCATCAATAAATATATTTCAGTGACCATGGGAGAAGAGTACATAACGCCACCTCTCATCAGTTTTGACTCAATCTACGAACAATCATCTCCGACAACTCCAGTTGTCTTTATTCTAAGTCCCGGCTCCGATCCCACAAGTGACCTTATGAAACTGGCAGAAAGATGCGGTAGTGGAGGCCCTAAATTCAAACATATTTCCTTGGGGCAAGGGCAAGAGAAAAACGCTTTAGGACTTCTAGAGCTTGCTATTAGCCAAGGACTTTGGCTGATGCTACAAAATGGACATCTACTGATTAGCTTTCTTAAAACGCTGGAGAAAACGTTGGAAAATATAGAAAAACCTCATCCTGATTTTCGTCTTTGGATTACAACCGATGCCACGCCCTCGTTTCCAATTGGCATTCTCCAAAAATCGTTAAAAGTTGTCACCGAGCCACCAAACGGATTAAAATTGAATCTGAGGTCAACGTTCTTTAAACTAAGACAACAATCTGTGGACGCCTGCAGCCACCCCGCCTACAAGCCATTAATCTACGTGCTAGCATTTTTCCACGCTGTTATTCAGGTAAGAAGAGCTGTGCCTCATAAATATTAATGCAGAAAATGAAAATAATGCATATTTTTCTACAGGAAAGAAGAAAGTACGATAAGCTGGGATGGAATATTTGTTATGATTTTAATGAGTCTGATTTTAATGTATGTCTGCAAATATTGGATACATACTTAACAAAAGCACTCGTACTGAGAGATACTCGCATACCTTGGAATAGTTTAAAATATTTAATTGGAGAGGTATAAGCATATTTTGTGCTGACTATCATGTTTGCAATCGAGAAGAGCAGAACGAGAGTTAGGCAAACAAATAAAATATTCTTTCATTCTACTTTTAGGTTATGTACGGAGGCAGGGTTATCGATGATTTTGATAGGCGAATCGTCAAAAACTATATGGACGAGTATATGGGCGATTTTCTGTTTGATACATTTCAACCATTCCATTTCTATTCTGATGAGTTTGTTGATTACAAGATTCCGGAGGCTGAAACGAGAGATGAGTTCATTGGTAATAAAATAGTTATTTTCTCTAAATCTCTCTTCATAATTAATTTTTCTTTTTGAACAGTATCGATTGACCAATTTCCACTCACTAACACGCCTGAAGTTTTTGGACTACATCCAAATGCTGAAATTGGATATTACACTATGGCTGTCAAAGAAATCTGGGGACATTTGATTGAACTGCAACCGCAAACAGGTAACTTTAATCCTTATAACCTAGTTTTTTTAGCAATTACTTTGATTTTCGAAAAATACGCAATTTTTATTGGTTATCTTGAAAGTACCAGATTTCTAGAGTTCGATAACTTCCCAAAAAACCATTCTAGCTTATTGGATTTTTGCTGAGAATGTGAAAAACATGTGTTCCATACTAACAAAAAGGCGCATGTTGATTAAGATTATATCGTGTTTTCAGCAGCTCCTGGTTTATGAATTGCTTCCTCCCACTGCTTCCTTTTCTTTTCCTATCTTTCTTTCAGCACCATTTTCCGTGCACTTAAACATCTTGATTTCTGTCAATTTCAGATCAAAATCTTTTGCTATTACGCTAAAGAGTTATGATCATTTCAAATTTTGGACCCTATGGTTAAAATGGTGTAGATTGAGAACAGTAATAGTTGCGCTTTTTTTCCCCATAATTTAAATGCTTTTTTAATTTGATGTGACTGTTATTTTTGAGATTATTTTGGCTTTAGGGCCCGAAATTTCAAATGTCCATCAGTTTTAAGGCTAATGGCAAAAGATTTTGAAAATGACTGTAGCACTTTGGAAACTGTTAGATTTTCAAACATTATAAATGCAATATATTTTTTCCAAATCAACCTAAGGATGAAACGTGGTTTTATACTGCATATCAATTATTTGGCAAATTCTTCAAAAAACACTGTTTTCAGAGCTTCCAAGCCATCCCTTGATCGACATCCAAGCGATCCTCAAAATTTCTGAATTTTTTTTACAAAAAGGGCCCACATATGAACCAGCCTAATGCATCTATAGATACAAAAAAGCTTATGTATCCAGTAAACTTTGAAAAATTCGAGTCCTTCGAAAAAATGCTCCAAATGATCAAAAGTGAGAAAACCAAGAAAAGATCTGGCTATGTGTGCGTCTACCAGTATGTGTGTCTATCTGTGTGTCTGTCTGCCTTTCTAAAAGTCGGTCTGTGTCTGTCTGTGCCTGTGTGTATGTTTGCCTGTCTGTCTGTCTGTCTGTGCGACTGTCTACTACCTAGTATGCCTGTGTTTCTGTATCCTCGATAACTCGGGTAATTGCTTTTCTCAACAAAAATTAGAACTAGTTCGGTAATAGGCCTAATCGGGAATAAGTTTGAATTTGGATCATAAGCTTGTAGAGCAGTTCCTAAAAAAAGTTTTACCAAGGGACATCGGAGTCTAAGAAAGCTTCCACAGCTCTTCAGTTCCAGTGATGTGATTCAGCTTAAGTTCTGAATATAAGCTTTTGGCTAGTGCTCAAGGATAGTTCTTTTCCTAAATTCAGGATAATTCCATCTATTCCTGTTACTTCCAATAACTAGACTTTCTTGGATAACTCTGTAAATACTTTTCAGATCCTCTTCTTAAATTGCACTAACGATCTTTGTCCAAGTTTAAATGCTGTTCCTATCATAGAAAATAAAAAATATATAATCCACTAAATGCTTTTTTAAGTTTTGTGGGTAGATTTCTTAGGTTTCTTCAGTCTCGAAAAACCTTAAATTTCGATCAAAACTAACTTGTTTTCAAGACTTCCAGGCAAGACCCCCAATATTTTCTAAACTTCGGCCAAAGAAAGAAGCACTAAAATTTCTTTTCTATAATGGTCTCAATTATAAGTGGAAGTCAGTACACTTTTCGTAGACCGACAGTTTCAGATATTTTTTATCCTTAATTGGAAGTTCCAGAAGACGAACAGGAAATGTTGAATAGTTTTAAGCGAAAACTCCGCCTAAACATTCGAAAGTCAAACTNTGGAAGTTCCAGAAGACGAACAGGAAATGTTAAATAGTTTTAAGCGAAAACTCCGTCTAAAACATTCGAAAGTCAAACTGAGCTTTAACATNGAATAGTTTTAAGCGAAAACTCCGCCTAAACATTCGAAAGTCAAACTGAGCTTTAACATATTTTAGTCTCAGGTCATACACCTGGTCCAACATTTTCGGATATAACATCCAACAGGACGCCAAGGTGGCTTGATCGGTAGAGCTTCTGCCTATCAATCCACAAGGTACAGGTTCAAATGACGACGATAAATTTACTTTAAGAGTCTTCGGCGTTACCGATATGGTAAATTGCTTTGCTTAGCTAAATTTTTCATTAATAATCAAAGAGATTTCCGACATATAAGAACAGAGCCACGCTACTTGGGCTGTACACAATAATATGTGATATGAGAAGCTTATAGGCGTTTTTGGTTACTTTGCAGCAAAAACAGAACGTGATGGTTGTCTGGAAAAATACAGATTTGCTAGCGAATTGGTGGTTAGATTAAGTGTTGCGTTGGCTCACAACCTATTATAAACTGTAGATCCGCAATACTGTACTGCGCCCAAATATGCCCTCTCATTTCTAATATTCTGATTCTATCAACTATCTTGTCCTTCTACCTTGTCCGTCAGTTCTTAGTTAGGCACAATGGAGCTGTATTGAGACATCTTAACCTCGTATCTCCCTCGGCAATGACCGATAATCCATTCATTTATCTAACATCCAACAAAATTTGTAAAAGGATCCGGAAATAACTGTAAAAACATCCAGTGTCAAAATATGTTGAAGCTAAGTTTAATTTTTGGATGTATGTGAATCACCTTGCCTCAATCATAAAGCAGCATCCTGTTGTTCCTCTCTTATTTCGTCATAAACAAGTTTTCCATTTTACGAAGCGCATTACCGCTAATTTTAGTTTTAACAGCTTAACAATATAATTCCCCAACAAAAGCCAAACAAACTTTCCAAAAACAAAATAATGCAACATGAAACAATATTTGTGCATGTTACATAAAACATAAATTGCTATATTGTAAAACATATCCACCTCCTCCTTACAATATTTTCGTTTTATCAGGGATGTGTGATAATTTACGTATTGTAGTAAGAGATGAGATTTTACACAGATAATTCCGGAAATGATATTTTTAATTCGCTTAATCATCAAAATAGTTCTTGAACATGAACTCACTTTTTGGGTTATAAGACGAAAATCTATCTCATAATAAAGAAATACCAGTTTTTCTATATATTTGTTCATATATATAATGTATAATAATTAGTCTCTCCTTCATCCGAGTAAATTAGAAAGAGAAATATAAAGTACATAATGGGCGGGATTATTTTCTTCATTCTCTCCTTCTCAATCAAATTAAACGCAAAGAGCATCTGACGTTTTATATTTCAATCGAATTTTTTGATTTCTTTTGAAATTCTGTGCAAGCTTATCTAATCAAATAAAATGTCGGCAAAAACCATTGAAATATTAGAGTTAGAATTTGGTAGAGACCTGCATATTAAATGTAAATCCCTTGCAACCGACTTGTAATTATTTAAAAGAATTAAAAATAATAGATTTGCCATGGGAACTAAAATGAATTATTTGTAAGAAGTGCTCAGCTCAGTGCTCTGAACATTCTGTCAAAATTTGAAAACTAAAAGTAGGAAACCACAAGGTGGATTATGTAGGAATTGGATTGAGAGCTCCACAAATATGATATGTGCACATTTTTAAGAGAATCGGGAAACTATTGGATGCACCAGGAATGGATGATATTATCACAAATTGAACATAGGAACTGTTCATGGGCACTTGGCAGCAGCTTATATTCCAATTTTGAGCCTATTCCGGACTCTAGAACTCGAGAATTTGGGAACTTCTTAGTACACATCCCAATGTCCTAAGGTCAGACTTTTTTAGAGACTGGTTTTAGATACTTACCACAAGATTGTGTTCCATACCTGAAATTATTTTGATTTGATCATTAAAACTCAACAATTCTGGAAAGTTATGATTCTTGTCAGTTTGTATGGGGCCCACCAGACCTCGTGGCCGATTTGGCCCATTAACGAACTTGTCCTTATTTTTGTGGAGAAAAGCCTCTTAATTAAATTTCGGCAAATCTGTTATGCAAGTAATCGAGGAAACAGAAAAACAGACAGACATTTTTGTGGTTTTCACGTTTTACACCATT
>JXPH01023747.1:0-10884 GCA_001014845.1 Mochlonyx cinctipes
CGTAAGATATTATTGAAAATAAATTATTTGCCAGTGTTTATTGGAAAATTTCACCCTACTTTTTGGTGCAACTTATATACAATCCCATTAATATTCAGACAATTGTGAAATTGGGAGGATTTGAGTGCGGAAAACAGTGTTTCCTTTGAATTGTGAAAAATATAAAAAATAAATTATAAAAAAAAGAAAATCATTCTCTGTCAATATATAGGAGTGAGTCATTATAATTAAATGTATAAACATGTAAGTTTTTTTCCTAATTTAATATATTAAGGGCCGTATTCACCAGAGCCCATTAAGTTGCTATCAGTTTTTGTGTTTGAAATATTAATGAACGATGTTGAAGGAAAGGAATAAAAAGTTGATTAGCTGCTAATTTGTTGGGGTAAATACAGACCTAAATAAATTTCTTGCTATAAAATCGATAAAGTTTATGAAAGATAATCGTATAAAATATGTGATGTGTTTGTTTCACGAAATCATTCCGAGAACACGGGTATATTCTCGTTAATTGGAATCACCGATGGTTCGAATTTTCATGGGAGTTTCCTCGTTAAGTGGAAGAAATTTTTTCTAGCTACCTTGATCAATGTAATTTTATTTTCTCTAATTGGAAGTCAGTCCCAAGCGACTTCCAATTATCAAAAATATACCCGTATGTATAATAAAATATTGTATTTTATATGTATTTTGTATTGTGTGTTGTTTGTGATGTGGTGAGGTATGCTTCGATTTCGATTCCAATTCGATAATCAAACGAAAACGCGACGCCATATTTAATAATTATTTGAAATAAAAAAAACACACTTGACAAAATTAATTACAATTTTAATTTAAACATTCATAGAGAAAGAGATATATTTTTCAATTATAAATATAGCATTTCTATAATGTGTTCAAACTTGCAGTGGTTTTTCCATGTGTTTTTGATATTTTATTAGAGGTTCTAAGTTTTTGATAATTATGTGCACTCAGAAAGTAGAAACCTTCAATTTCACTGATAAAGACGGTGACAAATTTTGCGCTTATCCACGTGCGACGTACTGTGATCAATTTTCGATCGAACCACAATCAAAATTCTATAGCTCGTGTAATTCTTAACTGATTTTGGTCTTGAAGTTTAGTATAGAGGCTTTTCTCACTAAAACCAAAATCATGTTCAATGATGAGCCAAATCGAATCACGGGATCGTATACCTCCAATGCAAACACACCAGACTATGGTAGTCCCAGAAAAGCCGACCTAGTCTGATTTTAAGATTTACCACCTCAAAAGTTTACGCTTAACTTCACTTAAAAAAAATGTGTAGTTAATTTTACTGATTTGGCTGATAGACAAAAATCTACGAGATGTTTTAGTAGAAAATTAATTAAACGCTCCACATTTGTTACAAACTAGACGAGTCAATTTTGGCATAAGCCAGGACACATTGGAGACAAACCGTTTTTCAGAAACTCTGAAAAGGTGACGGTAGCTGGAAACTTATTATTACTGATCAATCATTAACGGAATACGGAATACAAAACAATTTACTGTTTTTTCCTTAAATATAACTGAATTTTCCAGTTAATTTGGCCAACACCAACAGAAATTAACTGACCCGTCCAGTTAAATTGACAGAAAATTTCGTTAAATGTACTAATCGATTCCGTAATTTTGACTGAATTAATTCGTAATTTTTCCTGATTCCAAACAACTAAATGTCCTAAATTAGTACTTTCAATAATACAAAAAAAAATTGAAAAAATTCAGTTAAATTTATAGAAAAATTAGGTCAAAATTGAGGAATCTTCCAGTAAATTTAACGAAATTTTCTGTCATTTTAACTGGACGAGTCACTTAATTTCTCTTAGTTTTGGCCCAACATAGATAAAAAATCGTTGTAATTTTGCATCAATTTGATAGGTAATTCTGAATCCAACGTGTTGAATGCAATTCAACTACTCTTTGATTGCGATTTTTGACATTTAAAAATAAGATTTAATGGAGAAAAAAAAATATTTTAGCGTCCGTGAATTGAACAGAGAACTGTTGCGTTGCGAGCCCTGCTACTTAACCACAGATACAAACCCGATCTTGGTAAGCAGGGATTTTTAATGAAACATAAAGTGATTGTCAATAATGTGTTTTAGAATTAAAATCGTTTTTGCTGTGAAAATTCAAATAAATTTAACGAAAAAATCGGTAAATTGTATTCAAATAGTCCGTAAAAATAAATAAAAAAACCTGTAAAAAAAGTTTCCAAAGATCGCCACCTTTGAAATTTATTTCTAAAAACGCTTATGTCCATATATGTCAAAAGCAGTCGAACCTTCGAGTACTACATGGTTTACCGACTCAGTCAGTGAACTTACGGGCCCGTTCCGTCGTCCACTTTTTTCAGAGTTCAGCTAATTTTAATAGCTTTTTACATATTTCATCTAAGCGTGTAGTATTTCAATTCTATAGTTCCGCAAAAGTTTTGAGCCCGATCGGAAAAAAATTGGGAAGTGCTACCAGCCAAAACCCGTCAAAAAAAGGTTTTTTGGAGGGTTTTCGACCAAGAAAATGAAAAATAATTCTGAACTACTATTTGAGCTATTAATCATTCAAAATATTTGAAATTCATTTTAAAATAATTTTAATTTGCCTTCTTGTTATTGTGGATTAAATTTAGTGTCATCTTGCTACGGTCCTTCAAAGTCGGAAAATTACCTTATTTTATTTTTAATTTTATGCTGGCAATTTTTTTTTTTATTCAAGTCGATGTTGATGAAAATTTAGGTGAGACTAGCCATATATTGTATAAACATTTTCTGAAATTTAATTTTTAGCTTAATCGGTCAAGTGGTTATACAGAAACAAGACTGGGAACATTAAAACCCATTGAAAACTTAACGATTTCTTCGGTTTAAGTCATCATATTAATGTGAAAATTGGCAACTAAGTTTTTTAGGTCACTCATCAATCTGAAAATCTTAGAGGCCAATTGGTCAAAGACTACTCTAGGCTTTTGGCCCCAAAAAATCCACAAAATCTCAAAAAAATATCAAATAATCCTAAAACATCCAAAATAATCCCAAAAACTCCACAAAATCCCAAAAATATATCAAATAATCCTAAAAATCTAATAAGTCCTGAAGTCCCAAACAATCTTTGATCAATGTACATATAGTTTTTCGTATGATTAGCCTCTCGGGCCTTATGAAGTCGTAAACCGCTGGTATAGTTGAATCTTAAATTGTCCTTTATTGGTGACTTTACCCTACTAGCAGTTTAAATTTGGATAAAATTTAAAAGTTTTTTGAAATTTTTGAGCATAATACGTCTTGTAATAAGTAATAAGATGCTTAATAAGTGTATATCCTATTCTTGTTAGTTCTAACCTGCTCAGGTGGCTTGCGTGTGGCTACACTAAAAAAGAAACATTTCAAATTGAAATGTTTTTCAAATTTACTTAATTTTTTTCTAATAGAAAACATTTGAATTTGAAATGTTTTTTTAAACGGATTTTAAATGTCTTTCAAAAGAAAAGAAAAACATTCAAAAAATGGAATCAATTTAAAAACATTTAAAAAACATTTCAAATTAAAATGGGTTCAATTTAAAAAGTTTTTTTTCAGTGTATATCTGCACGGAAAAAATCCTTGTTTCTCCGAAGAAAAGCTCACAACCAAGAAGGGGAAAACAATATTTTATCAGTTGTGGAAATCAGGGTCTTGTTTCTTCCAAGAACCGTTTCATTCAAACCGTCTCGGTAAACAAGATCATGCGTGGGACAAACAAAATCTAGTTTGGCTTACTTGCCAGAACCAAAACCTTTTTCGAACTTGTTAATATATCTTATATATTTTGTTTTTCACAAATCCAGGGTGACCAGATTGAGACAAACAAGAATCATGTTTAAGAAAACATGATCTTGTTTTGATCTAACAATAATTTCTATCAGAAACAAAAAAATTTGGCGTCCGCTAAATGCATCATAGATATGCAATAATATGTGCCGATAAAATTAAATATGTGTACCAAACAGTTAAAAAAATGTGTGCCAAAGAAACCAGAAGTGTTGCAAATTTTAAAAAAATGATAAAAATTTGTAGCAAATTTGGTAATAAGGTATTCCATATATTCCGGTTGCAGGAGCTGGCGGGCGTTGGGAGGTATTTCCGCCAAATTCAAAAAAAATGGCAACACATGACTTTTTTGGCACACAATTTTGACTGTTTTTTTAACACATTTTTAACTTTTTGGTTGGTTTTGGAAATCTATGATGCATTTAGCCATTGCCAAAAAATACGATATCAATATGAATATGATAAGTATCGATCTATAAAGCTCAAGTACCCTACTGAACATCAAATAATTATTGTCATACAAACAAACTAGTTTGGTTTTTTGCCCCTTTTATTTCATCAAAATATTTTCTCGTTTGAGTCATATAAGTCATTCGAACAAGACGCCAAAAAAACCTTGTTTGAATAAAATAAGTCAATATTTTGTTTGTGACAAACAAGGTAACTTGTTCCTGCGGAAGATCTTATTGGGCAGTTTAATGTTATTTTTTCATACTCATCGTGTTTCTCTAAAACAAGTAAACTTGTTTGTGCAAATAATATCTTGTTTGTACTAGATCAAATTTATTTCACCAACCAGGATCGAACAAGCTCTTGTTTCTCTCAACCTAGCCAATAAACAAGTTTTTTATTAGTGTGTGGTCGAGTCCGATCAAAACCAAAAACGCTGATATGATTTTTTTATAAGCTTTGGTTTACCAAATATGGTTATGTACTAATATAAAAAAAAATCAGAAGGCATGGCAAAAATATCAGAATCTACATTGCGAAAAAAAAATTTATCGATTAGTTTGGCAGAAACAAAATCTTGTTTAAACAAAAANTTATAAGCTTTGGGTTGGTTCTGAGCTTTTTTTGTTGAAACAAACAAGTTTTTTGTCAGTGTACTAACCAAATATGGTTANGATCGAACAAGCTCTTGTTTCTCTCAACCTAGCCAATAAACAAGTTTTTTATTAGTGTGTGGTCGAGTCCGATCAAAACCAAAAACGCTGATATGATTTTTTTATAAGCTTTGGTTTACCAAATATGGTTATGTACTAATATAAAAAAAAATCAGAAGGCATGGCAAAAATATCAGAATCTACATTGCGAAAAAAAAATTTATCGATTAGTTTGGCAGAAACAAAATCTTGTTTAAACAAAAAAACATGTTTGACAGAAACCAGATCTTGTTTTCCCCCAAACAAGATCCGAGATCCTATAAATACAAAACAAAAAATCATGTTTGCTCTAACTTGTGAACTTATCTTGTTTGTGACAAACTAGTTCTTTTTTGTCGGTGTATAGTAATTATAATTTATATTGATTGATAAGGATTGTGCAAAAGTATTTAATTAAAAGTACGAAAACAATACAACTTTGTATATCTTACGAAAGCCCATTTTATTGTCGGTATTTTCACGAAGTATAAAAAATACATGTTTTGTTTTTCGATTGACAATAAATTCAGCATTTTACTTATCAAATTGTACAAAAAAGTCGCTGATAAAATGTAATGCTCTACTGATAAGCCCGACATAATATGCTTTTGACGGCTAATCAAGCCATTTTGCATACCTTCCTCCATATTATTTTAATGTACATTAAATTTATATCCATTGAAATGATTTTATTTCAATAAAGTAAATTGTCGGTTCAATTTCTTATAAAATATATACAAGCAAAGAACCTGTATAGCAGCCCACCTATACATCTGCAGTACCAGTACCATGACATGACATATAATTATGCTGATGCTCTGCCGCCGCTGCTGCTGCGAGGCGGCGAGAGAGTCGGTGCTCGATGCTCATTGCCGAAGAAGAGAATCAGCATAAAATATTGAGAATCATTTTTGAACAAAACAATAAAAATCAGAAGCAGCACACAAGCGAACAGTCACTTTCCGTTTAGTTGTGTTAGTGGTGTTTAGCTGAGCTGCCAGCAGGCATCAGGAGGAGGATATGAAGAAGAAAAATAAAATACAATTTTATATTTCATCTGATGTATGGTGAAGTAATAATAAAAAGAGTGATTCCAGCCCTGTGTGTGTGTGTTGGTTAAATGGTTAGAATTTTTTTTTCATATTGTCATTAAAATTAAAATACTTTGTTTAAAAATAACCTACAAATGGTTGCAATCTATCAAAATGCGAAGAATTCAGTTGACCCGCAAGTATTACACCAAAGTTTAGGGTAAAATCGACTGGAAAACACTTTACTGTAGACAGTTCTGCTGTGTACGGATGTACTAAGACGCCATTTATTGATTTTTAAAATGAAATGAAAACAAAAATATGATTCTTCTGTACTCTGTGTGTTGTTGAGTCGAGGTTGTAACAACATACATACAGTTTTTAGAGCGGCAATGGCAATACCTCTCCTCAGTTGAGTTCAGCTTCGAAATGATTATTTTATTGTACATTATTGTAGCTTTTATAGGACTATTATACCAAGTTTTGGGGTAGAATTTTATGGGCAATTTAATGGCTTCAACCAATTTTATTAAAAATAATTATTTTTTAAATGTTCTTTTTTTCGTTTTTTAAATTGTTATTGAATTCAATTTGGGAGAAAGAAGACGTTAAAATATTTCAATCGTATACCATTTAAAAAGAAAATTTAATTTCTTTGGAATGTTGCTGGTGTACCTGCTCGCCTAGACAAGCAGGTTTAGTCTTACTTCGTCTCTAAGTGGTTAACAAGAAAATTGCGTTTTGTTAGATAAGATAAAATAATGAACATGCATATGTGGTGGAGTGGAAGAATTCAGGTATTTGGAATTGCATGAAAGAAATATATATTTTTTTCATGTACATACAATTGTGAAAAGAAGATTGATTGAGTAGCATTTTTTGTAACATGCTAATGATAATTTCTGCAGATATGTTATAGAAGGTTCTTGTCGTCTTTCACTGAGAAAACTTTGTTTTTTTCCAACCCAGAAAAGCCACACTGAGAAAAAACTTTGTTTTTGCTAACCAAAAATAAGCCAAAAACCTACTAGAAGAAACGAGTTGGTCGGAGAAATTTTTTGTTATCAATTTTCTTGTTTCTCTCAAACAAGATCTTGTTTGCCTAAACCGCATTAGTAAACAAGACCTTGCTTGGAAGAAACAAGATCTTATTTGGCTTATTTCCAAAAACCAAGATCTTGTTCGACCATATAAAAATCCTGTCAAAAGCAAATCTTGTTTTTCATAAATAAGATCTTAATATCTTGTTTGTCAAAAAGGTGAACAAGATCTTAGTTGAGACAATCAAGAATCATATTTGAGAGAACAGAATCTTCTTTCAACCAAACAAGAAACGTAAAAAATCACGACGGAAATCAATCTATTAATCTTTAAGTCATGAGATCGGCATCTTATCCACTAGACAAAACCAGTTACTTGAAAATACCTTACTAAATATTGTCTTGCAACCTAATTAGTTTAGTAGCTATAGGTTGGGGCAAACAAAACTTTGATTGAAAGCGTGTTTGGGACTTAAATATTTTTTTGTCAAACCAAGTACAGGTATGTTCCCGTTAATTGGAAGTCGCTCGGGACCGGCTTCCAATTAAAGAGAAGAAATTACATTGATCAAGATAGCAGAGAAATTAATTTTTTCTCGTTAGTTGGAATTTCTTCCAATGAACGAGAAAATTCCATAGAAAATTCGTATTAACGGAGGTTCCAATTAACGGGAATAGACCCGTACTTTGTTTCAACAAAACATCGACGATAAACAAGTTAACTGTTTCCAGTGCAACAAAATTGTGTTGAGCCTTTAATGTTATTTCTTCATACTCATCATGTTTCTTTCAAACAAAAATACTTGTTTGTACTAAACAAAAGTTTTTTCACCTTGTCTGTTTCAAGCAAAATCTTTTTTGACTTGTTTCTGACAATCTAGGCAAAAAACGAGTTTTTTCTCTGTGTATGCTGGACGCATAATCATAAGGTGCACCAGTATACTAAATATTAAATTTTTTCAGGAGATATCTGAGAAGATTTAACTGTAAAACTTTGTGTAGCTTCCATTCAGTTAAAATTAATGACTTTATTTCTTGAGACCATCGACTTTGAAAGTATTGATTCACTTTTCTGTAAGGTAGATAAGAAATTATCATTTCAATATTCAGTAAAAACGAAGATAGATTTAACCGAGTGACCTGATAATTTTAGGGAATATTTATACGTCGGTTACGTCAGTGGGGAAAATATGTCCGCTGGGGTTCATACTCTCAAAATAATTAGTACCCAATTGGTACTAATTGGTACAACCAATAAAAAAAATATTACCCCTACCCGCCAGCGGAAAACTTCTACAGTTTTGGTCCGATCGACCAAACAATTAGTACCCAATTGGTACTAATTGGTACCATCCTTTAAAAAATTCTAGCCCTAACTGGTCCTGAGTTACGGGATTTTCCACTGGTATGACGTCACGCCAATTTCATAATGTAACTAATTTTTTTTATGTTTTTCGGATTTTCCTTTCTCTTAGCTCACATTTTTTCACAAAAACCCAATAATTCAAAATGGGTAGGGGTACTAATTTTTTAGTGCATTTTCCAGCAATGGGAACCTTAGGTTGGCGAGAGAATTAAATTCCACTAAAATGAATGCTGAATATATTTCTAAACGTAGCGACTATATTGTAGGTAATACCCTAGCAGACCCCGGAAATGTACCTGTGACTTATAGGTGAACTAGAAAGCAAATTAGTAACTTATTTACTTAATGAAAAGTAGCTATTTTGAAAACTACAAACAGTGCCATACATTCGACCATTGTATCTGAGCAAAAAGCTGGTAAAATTTTGAGTAAGCCTGCGTTTTTTGTTTGATTGTCATTTTCCACTTTTTGTTTAGAAATAAGGGTCGAATGTATGGTGCAGTTTGTAGCTTTCACTCATATCTACTACTACTACTACTTTAGAGTACACTAAAAAAAAGAAATTTAAAAACATTTCAATTTTAAACGAATTCCCATTTAACCCATTTATTTTTATTTTTTTCAAATGGAAAACATTTCAAATTGAAATGTTTTCTAAATGGATTTCAATATTAAGTGTTTTTAAGTGTTTTTTAAATAGATCAATTTAAAAACTAAATAATAAAATCCATTTTAAAAACATTTCAATTTGAAATGTTGTCCATTTGAAAATAAAAATACCTGGGTTAAATGGGAATTCGCTTAAAATTGAAATATTTTTTTAAATGTCTTTTTTCAGTTTAGTAAAAGGGATACTATTTGCTCATTAAAATAAACAAGATGTTTTGCTTTGAACAATTATCTCAGTTTTCTAAATTAAGATCTTGTTCCTGACAAAAACAAGTCTTTTTGTTCAAACAAGATCTTGTTTCTCTTAAACAAGATTTTGTTTGATTCAAAAATATCTTGATTGGGAGAAACAAGATCTTGTTTGTCCAATTTTTCACAACCAAGATCTTTAGATCTAAGATCATAAATACACTGAGAAAACAAAACACTGCAAATTGAAATGTTTTTCAAATGATAATCCATTTAATTTTTTTCAAAAGGGAAAATGGATTTTAAATGGGTTTACACTTTAAAAAAAATTTAAGGTTAAGTGGTTTTTAAATGTTTTTTAAATGTTTTTTGAATTTACACATCAATTTAAGGCTTTTTCATGCTAAGTGGGCATGAAATGGACTAACATTTCAAAATTGAAATGTTTTTTATTTTCAGTGTAAGGTTGAATTTAAGAAAATTCCGCCAAAAACAAGATCTTGGTTTTCACAAATACGATCGTATTTTTGATAACATCTTGTTTGTCCAAAACCAGAATGAACAAGTATCTTGTTTGAAAAGATCGTACTGCGATCAAACAAAAATCGCAGAAACAAGAACCATTGAAAAATGCGACAGAAGGGAATCGATCTATGATTTAAAAGTCACGAGACCCGCTTCTTATATCCACTAGACTAAACCAGTTACTAACAGTCCACTAAATATGAAATAAATATTGTCTTGCAAACTATAGTTTGGTAGCTTGGTTGGGACAAACAAGATCATGATTTTACGGAGTTCAAAATATTTAATTATATCAAATAAACAAGATCTTGTTTGGGACTAAACATATTTTTTTTATCTTTATCAAATTAGTATCTTGGTTGAACAAGATGCCGAACAAAGTACCTCGTTTGAACAAAACATCAATCAAGTTCTTGTTTGTGCCAAATAAACTGGTTCCAGTGAAACAAGATGTTATTGGATCTTTAATGTTATTTTTTCTTACTCATCTGTTTTGTTGAAAAAAAATCTTATTTGTTCTAAATACAATTTATTTCATCTTAATTGTGTCAAACAAGATCTTGTTTGCCGTGTTTAATAAAAACTGTTTATTCCAACCAACGTCAAACAAGATTTTGTTTCTCTCAACCTAGCCAATAAACAAGTTTTTTCTCAGTATTTTTTCGGAAAACCGAGGCCATAATTGTCACAAACAAAAGATTGTAGCGAATAATTGGATTTTCCAGCATGGTTGTGAGTTTTTCTTGTTTACGACAAGTGTTTAATAAAAATTGGTATGGTTAGTTTTATTTTGAGGGGGGAGGAAGTACCTACATAATTTATACATATTTGAGCAAAAAACTTGTTTCCGTCATCCACCATTAATCTTAAAAACAATGAAATAAATTTTTATTTCTATACTTCGAATTAGTTAAGAAAAGGTATTTTTGAAATAAATGATTCAAAGTTGCTTAATTTTCGAGCAAATTAACCTTAAATTCCTTTACGCCTCTGGCTCCAAAATCACTTCACCTGCAATAATGAAGCAAACAATTGAACAATTGAATGGCGCGAGCCGAATAACTTTACATTGAATCGTTCGGATATAGT
>JXPH01023749.1:574-10635 GCA_001014845.1 Mochlonyx cinctipes
TAAAATCAACTTCTAGTAGTTTTTCAAGGTCTTTCATTTTTCCATGCACATTTTTATGTTTTTATAATTTTGCAATTTCTCTCTCAATTCAAATTCTCAAGAGGCCACAAGAACGTGATTTTTGGTATGCAGAAATAAAATAAAATAATAAAGAAGGAATATTTAAATATATAAGAAATGCGTAGTTTGTACTGAAGAAATTCATTGTAAACACTGCGTATTATGTCACAAAAATTGTTCTTTTTTTGCCAAATAGCGCCCACATGAAATATATTATCAAAATTCACTTCACATTTTACATAATTTGCACTTTTTATTATTTTATCATATAAAATTTATACAAGAAAACGAGTTTAAACTTTTTTTTTGCAATAAAAAGTACTTTTATTTCACATCACGGGACATTTCAAAACTGAATGTTATGTTGTCCACCGAAAACAAACTTAATTTTTTAAATTTACATTGAGTGAAAGGGAGATTTTAAAAAGATTTAAATAATAAACACCTCCTCGTTCTTCTTTTTCGGAGAATAATCTCAGAATATTTCTATTCTCATAAATAAACACGATTAAAAAAATAATATCGAAAAAAAATCGCGAAGACAACAGAATTTAGTAATAATGATAACTGGATCCGCATTAAATTTCCGAAACACTGAGAAATGAGAGTAATTTTAAAATTCGCGAAACTCAAACTGTAAACAAAATACGAAAAAGTGACGTGATCAATGTAAAAACAAGAGTAGAATAATAAAATTAAACTTCATATTTAAAAAAGATAAACTAGATGGAGGCGGGCACTGACGGTGAATAGTATGAGGAAAGGGTGGGGTAACAGGTGGAAAAAAATGAATTAAAAAAATCAATCAAAAGAGAAAACAAGTTTGAATCATTTTACAGCAGTTCTAGTAGTTTAATAGCTTAGAAATACTTGCATCAAACTTTAAACTGTATAACTAGTAGGGTGGATAAATTTTATGTGATGGATTTTTTTTAAGGGTTGGTCGGAAACAGATGAAGTATCTTCAACAACTACCTATACCTTATTTTTATTATGAAAAAATAAAGAATCAAGCATCGTTTTCAGAAGTCTTTCTCTGATCGGGCTAAAAATTGATTGTGCCAATCAATAATCTTGGCCAAAATTTCAAAGATTTTGTTAATAAATGTGTGATTTGTTTTTATCAATATGAGGAACTTTTGTATGGAAGCCTTTGTCCGATTGGACTCTCATATGAATGGATCACATGGTCTTATCAAATGAATACTTCATCCAAAATTTCACCTCGATTGGACAAACCGTCAAGAAGTTTCCTTGAGACATGGAAAAGTTACGGAAACACACAACCGACTAATAGACGTCCACCTAATTTTGGTCAGAAATGATTCCTAGAGGCCCAAAATGTGTTTTAAAATTGATTTGGGCGATTTTTATTTTTGGACTTTTACTTTTAGAAGTTAAAGTAAAAATTAGAATTAGTATTTGAATTAGTTTTCAAAAAAACTCGTTTTTTAATGAACATTCAAGCTTCAAAGCTATTCTGCAGGAAGAAAAACTCAAAATTCGTGTGTATCGTAAACCAATTTTTTGCTTATTTTTAATGAGAGCAACTTTGGTAGCTTTTGAAATTTCCAACTTTTTCCGAGTACGGCACACCCAGCACGGTAAACAATTTTCCCTCCAGCGACCACTTTTTTACCGTTTTGTGAGCTCAAAAAATGGTAACAAGCGGTGATTGTTTACCGTGAAGTCTCCAAGTCTATAATAGATTTTTTGCCCTGAAAACTTTGAGACCTGCAAAAGTGGCAAAATTGTGCATTTTGTAGTTTTGCGTTTTCAAATAATTTTTACACCTCCAGTTTTCAAAATATTCTAATATGATTAATTAGTTGCTTATATTACAAAATTATGTACTTTTACTTAAGCTTGATCGGTAAAGCGTCTGCCTATCAACTACAGAATTCAAATCCTACCCGTTAACATGAAACTAACTTTGTGTCTTTAAATCATTGTCAAAAAGATACATAGATTGCTTTACGTCGCTATTATTAAGGAATAATAGGGTAAACTAAGGTAATTTCCGACATGTATCGACAGAGCCATGCTATCAAAAATATACTTGCTGCACAAACTTGAAGTATGGGATAGAAGGTGTGTTCGAATGGTGTTCATGTCAAAGAGATTAGTCTGTTTCCTGGTAACAACAATTTAACACAACTTGATGCAAATAATAGTAACTTATTAGCATAACCATCAAAGTTATGGTGCTTCGGAATCCATTAAAAGTTGTAGGTCCACTAATACCTAGAAAGTTCTTTTAAATATCAGTACTCGCCTAGTCCTTCTAGGATACTATGTCTTATTATATTGCTGCGGGTAAAAAAACCGAATTATAGAGAGAGAGACCAACTTTGAATTAAACGGATAATTCGAATTAAAGGCGTTTAACCCGTATCATAGATTAATAATAAGATAGGCATCTTAGAAGAAAAACTGATTCAATGATTACCCGTTCGCGCATATTTTGCGATTTATCACCGCTATCAGGGCATCGGCGCAACGATCGCATAAAATGTTTCTTCACTGAAACACTTTTCTAAAACGTCATTTTTTGTTTGTTTACATTAAACACTAAAATCCATAGACCTGCCAATAAAACTGTACTAAAATAATGCGTTATATGAGATATGACCACCAAAGAAAAAGTATCGCTTTTATTCATAATTAATGTCTAATTTTCTCAGGCATATCTTATTATTAATCTATGCCCGTATTATTTATTTAAAAAAAATAGTATTTCAAAACCTCTCGTCCCGCAATTCACCGAAAGGTTCGATAAAAAATCTACTATACACTTTACATTTGATTGCAAATTAGTATAAGAAACAACATGAGTGTCTCTATGTATTGTATGTACATGAACAGACACATTGAAAATTAACGCACACCACAATTTTATTATTTACTTTTCTTATAAACAAAAAGAAGCAAATTGTCGAGTACGAATACCGAAAAACGCTGAAAAACTAAAACATTCAGCCGCGAAGTTTACATAACCTGTTTGATTGTAAGCTCTATTATTATTTATATTTTTATAACATTTTGTTGCTGCGAATATACACGAAACTGTATCACATGTGAGAATGTGGGATAAAAAAACAAAAAAAGATTTAACGAAAAAAGTGCAATTTTTTAATGTTTTGTTTTAGCTGTCTTTGGAATGGACGGTATGCGACGCGGTATCTAATCAGAGAGTGAATTATTTTGTTTACATTTAGATTTTTTTCTTGCAGAGTGCGCATAGCATTTATATTTTTGTAAGTATTTTGTAGGGTTGGATTGCTGTTTGAATTTCTGAACAGTTTTGGACTGTATTCTAGTAATTGTTGTGTAGTTTTTCAATAATTATAGCAGTTTTATTAAAATTATAGCAGTTTCAATATAATTTGTATAATTTTAATTACAGTAGTTTCACTAAAATTTGAAAAACGTAGGA
Organism: Mochlonyx cinctipes; assembly: GCA_001014845.1. Lineage (NCBI taxonomy): Eukaryota > Metazoa > Arthropoda > Insecta > Diptera > Chaoboridae > Mochlonyx > Mochlonyx cinctipes. The sequence continues at coordinate 4,071 of JXPH01023749.1, forward strand.
AACCACAAAAAGGATGCATAGGTAGTTTTTATTTTTTTATTTATTCTAATTTTATTATAGGAACCGACCGGTTGAGTGCTTAGCATGGTAGCCTCTCATTCACTAGGTTCCGGGTTCGATTTTCGGTGGCTGCTGCTGTTTGTAATAAATCTGCATTATAGATATTTCTATAAATAGAACACAGTCTGTGAAATAGTCATACACCAACTACCATCTACAGTTATACATGGTGGGTTGGAAGGTGTTTGGACCCGAAGTCTTTTTATAATGTTTCTTAAGAGAAACCATTCTGAATACTCTATCCTCTAATTGTTATTGTTGGCAAAAAATGTTGAATTCCTGCATTTTTGGTGCATCAAGTCTATTATCTCTGGACTAACATGATCTCTAGGCTTATGTAAGTTGCCAGTTGAAAGGTAATGAGGTAAGTCATCATTTAAAGCCACGTTTTTGAATAAATCTGGTGTAGTTTGCAAGATATGTACAAAAAAATTCAAGGATAGCTGCAGAATGTTTGTATTAAGAAACATTACAAAAGGACTTCGGGTCGCAAACATCTTTCGACCCAATCTGTATAACTATGATTGTGGTGGTATATGTGTATATTTGAGGTTAGTCAGTTTCCTCGCAATAAAAATTGAACACAAATTGATGGGCTCAATGAACTGGTAACACATTAGCATAACCATTAAAGTCGTGGTGGTTCGAAATCCACTATAAGCTGTAGGTCCAATAATACCTAGAAAGTTCTTTGAAATATGAGGACTCTCCTGGTCTCTCTAAGCCCATCAAAATGTGTTAAATTTTCTTCTATCCCATACCTAAATTTTTGCATCAAGTATATTTTCGATAGCTCTGACTGACGGTACATGTCGGAAATAACCTTGTTTACCCTATTATTCATTAATAATAGCGTGCACAAAGTAATTTACTTTCTCGACAACGGTGAAAAAACGCAAGTTAATTCAATTGTCACAGGTCGGATTTGAATCCGTACCCTTGTGGTTCATAGGCAGACGTTCTACCGATCAAGTCACCAGGTTAGTCAATCATTAAACAAGCCTAAATTCAGTTCTTATATAAAGTAGGTATACCATAAAAAAAAACTGAGCTACACTTTGCGGTTTCCTATGTTTTTGATTTTGCTGTTTATTGTACTTTTTCAATTCTATAATATTATTTTAATTACTGCACTTCTTGTAGTTATTTTACTGTTCAATTCTACTATATTTATTGCACTTCTTTTTGTTACAGCACCTTTTTTACTCTACTGCTTATTGTAGTTATTGTACAATTTAAAAAAAATTAATGAAGTTTTGCTATAATTATTTCAGACCTTGTACCTATTTAAAAATGAAATATCTCCAAAACTGGTGCAATTAGGCATTTGAAACATCTTAAGGCATGAATCTAGAAGGTCTGCAAAATCTTTTGTTCCATAATCCTGTTTCTGAGAATTGTATGGTTTGGGAGATATAAAGTAAAATGTATGAAAAATTCCTTAAAGTGTTCACCACTAGTATGTTTACCCTATATGAATAGTTTTCGGTAAAGATCAACGGGTGAAGGCAATAAGAAACGGCTATTCAGTTTTAATAATTTAACGAATAATTTCAATTTTTATTAACGACGTTCCGTTAAATATATTAACTTCATCAGGGTTTTAAAAGCAATTGCTCATGTGTTGAACTTTTCAATTTCATAAAACTAAATAAAAAAGTTCAAAGTTCACATGAACAATTGCTTTTAAAGCCCTGACGAAGTTAATATATTTTACGAAACGTCGGCATCAAAAAAATATTTTTTCGCAAGGTTATTAAGACTAAATAGCCGTTTTTGATAATCGATTTTTACCAAAAATTAATCGTCCTTACAAGCGTAATAAGCTCTCTAGGAATATGAAAACGGGAGGAGAAAAGGAGATACGACTTTCTGGTGTACTCTGTTTCACTATAAAAGAATAATAGCAAAATATAGATGCAAAAATCAATCACATCCCGCGGCATACCACCGTCTAATCAAAAGCTTGGTCGTTCGGTCGAATATCATGATCGGATTTTAAAAATTTAATTTCTTACAAATTTTAATGTTTTCACAACCTTTTCACTAACGATTTTGAACAAATTTAAATATTTTCCCCAAGAAATTTTCCTTTTATCTAACAATTTATGATTCGACCGATCGAGTTTTCGATCAAACGTGCTTTGACCGAACGAGTTTTGACCGAACATGATAAAATCATCACATCCCATTCGTGTGTAAATGAGAACCAAATAATTGATGACAAAATCATTTCTATTTACAATAAATTAACCTTGAAATTCAAAATGCAATAACCTTTTGATTCTCTGAAAATCATATTGAATTATCATCTCCAAAATAACCATAATGCTGGAATATGAGGAGGAAGTTTTTTTCATTTACATTTTTCGATTTTGTACACCGTAATTGCCACATTACTTGTCATTGAGAATTAAAATGCTGATTCAGGAACTGATTAGTTGATGAGTAATAATCCGTTTGGTAAGTTAGATACTGTTATCAAGGGATTATTAGAGTATTACACTTGGCTTTATACATAAAAACTATTTTTTTTGGCAACTAAATTTAAATTATATAAATCGTATATGCATTAATCTTAGCTATAGATAGACAAAAGTTATAAATATTTATGATCAATTTGTTTTTATTTATTTATGAATTTGAAATTGCAATCGTCATGAGCTTTAGATGTTTACAATTTTATTCATTATCTCAAATAGGTAATAATAAATTTTCTCGATCGCCGCTATCGATATTATAACAACCAGGTAAGTATAAATATAAAAGTACTTTGTATAATTAAAACACTTTTATTTGTTTATTATAGCTATAGAGCAAGGCATGCATGCATACACGTAGAGGCAAATAAGATTGCAAATTTTAATCAATTGTGATGCACTTTTGTTTTATTTTTTGCCGATATATTTTATACATTTCTAAGACTTTTATACATACAAAAGTTGAATGTACAATTCACAAAGAAAATCATGTGCTTTGGATAGAGGGAATGAGATTTAATTTTAGGATAAATCACTGCAAATTTTGAAAAAAGAATATTTATTCATTTATTTTGATAACGCCCTTTTAACACTTTGTAGCACTGCATAAAAATAACAAAGCCGATAATACTCTCTAGATGAACTAGGCGAGTCCTCATTTTTCAAAGAACTTGCTAGGTATTAGTGGGCATAGACCCTAGAGTTTATAGCAGGATTCTGAGCTACTAAAACTTAAATGGTTAAGCTAATGAGTTAGTAGTTTATTGAGCTCATCAAGTCGTGTTTTAATTTTTGCTGCAAATAAACTGACTAACCTCTTCGACACGAACATAATTCAAACACTTTCTATCCCATACTTAAGTTTGCCAACTATTTTTTTGATAGCATGGCTCTGACGATATATGTCGGAAATTACATTGTTTACCCTATTATTCATTAATAACAGTGTACAGAAAGACTATATAAACAGAACTCAACTGAACAGGTTAAGAGCTTTCATTAGATATGTCGGGAGGTGGGTTCTAAAACAAAAATTTTTGTGGCTCTTGCGCTCCAAGTGGCGTATAGCATGATGCAATTTTTCATATATCAGACTTGTCATTGGAAATTGCGTTTTTTGATGATAGGAAAGCTTAACGACTCTTATATTTAAAAAAAAATTAATGTGTCTAAATCCCTTTCATGGCCATGTTACCGAAAATGTCCAAGGGGGCAAACTTATTGACATCAGATTATGTTTTTAAAGTAGAGTTTGGTATTACAGGGTCTCTGTGGCCAAGGGAACAATTTAGAACCCAAAAAATATTTTTCTCAGAATCGTGAGACCTAACTAACACAATAATATGCCTCAGACTCAACCGGTTAGACTGAAGTGTGGATTTTCAAGGCTTTGACTATATACTTTTCTTCTTAGTTTTTTTGGCTTGTGTTTGTTTAAAATGTATGTAGAACAAAACGATTAAAATTAAAATTAAAATTTAGGATCCCATTAGTCTGGATACGATTTTGTTACATTTGTCCGAATGCCATATGGCCAAATCCCATTTGGCCTACCAAAGAAGTTATTTGGAAATTTGGCAGAATCATAAAAAAATATTTGGGACATTTAACCGAAATAGAAAAATACAATAGTATCAATAAAAAAAAATCTTTGAAAAATTGGTGCATTATGAAGGGTTTTTTAACTAAAAAAAATAAGTTTTTTCAACTAAGATTCATAACCAATTTAGGAAACACGGGTGCATTGTATGTGATAATATTAATTTACTGTATCCCAATCACTGAAAAAAAAATCTTTATAAAAGGGTGCATTATGTGGGGTATTCTAATTATCAGCGAAAATAACTTTCTTTAACTAAAATTCATAAACAATTTAAGAAAAAGGCTGCATTGCGTGCGATAATATGAATTTTACTGTATCCTAATCACTAAAAAAATAGAAAAAAGGGTGCAGTATGTGGGACATTTTATTTAAAAATAAATTATTGATTTAATTTTTTTATTTCGGCTAAATGTCCAAATATTTTTTTTAAATAATTTTGCCGAATGTCCAAACTTGAAAAAAAAGTCAGCCTTATGGATTTGGCTCCTTTTTGTTCGCTCAATCGGCCTTCGGCCATATGTCCCAACAATTTTGGGTACAGACAAGGCCCCAAAGCCATCCTTACGAGTTATAGAGAGTGTGGTGGATCGATTTGACGAAAATTGGGTTGCGAAAGTTCAAATTGGTGGAGCTGAATCAGGGTCTGGTGACCAAAGTATCCTCCCAATCAGAGCCTTGTGCATAATTAAGAAAAAAATCTTTTCCCATCTTTGCATTTATGAAAATATTGGAAATGAAATTCCTACTCAACAATTTTTTCTTTATAATTTATACGCAGACACACAAAACCCAGAGCCAAACCAACTAAAGATTTGGAGAGCAAAAAGTACAATTTTATTTTCATTTATTTAAATAAGAAAGAATATTTGTACCCATATACAATGTAAGTACATTGTATATACTGTTCTGTTTTTTATATTTTTTCTCTCTCCGAAAATAACAAATAATAATAATTATAAATAGTCTTTCCTTTATGTATTGTTTCAAATATGTATATTTTGATATCAAAGTGTATTATATACAAGAAGACGAGGCGAATGTAAATAACAGCAGACATTCTCATTCATTAAAGAAGATTGATGAGAAACTAAATTAAAAAGACCAAGAAGTTCCATCCAAGAATAAATATATTGACGCATCATCACCATCATCATATGACCGAAAAAATAATAATGACGTTATACACCAATTAATTTATTTCATTGCTTTTTGATAAGGAATCAAAACACTATAACCCAACAAGAGAGGAAAATTTTGTTGCTACTCACCCTAAAATTAAGAAATAAGTTTATTTTTGGAACAAAATACGTGTAATTAAAAGCATTTTCATTTTTCAGTTTTCCATAATTATTGGTTTTTGCAGAAATTTTATCATAATTTGGCACGAAATGTGTAATTATTCGCCATGACATCAGATTTGATAATTTATCTTCTTCTTATATATTTTCGGGTGTTTGATTTTCAAATACAGAGTTGAGCTTCTTTTATTTGGAAATTGAAAATTAATATTTGAGCACAAGAGATATTCTATTCAATAAGATCTGAAAGCTCGTTAATAAAAATATCTAATGCTGTCGATTGACTTCATTTAGAAAAAGACAAGAAGTTGAGAGAAGTTGTTTTTTTTAGAGAAAATGAGATGATGTCCGAAAAAACTAAAATTTTGAGAATGCTTCAAGGTAGGAGAATATGCCTGAATAATAAATCATCAAAATTGTTTTTCAACTAATAAAGAATATATAAAAAACGTACGTTTTCAGTAAAATCTAAATTTGAAATGTACGGAACCTATGTTTTAAGTACACTTGGCCGTTCAAGCAACTTTGCCGACGACGCGATCACTCTTGGAAGTAATTTACGGAATTTAGGATTGTTTCCACACCCTGGGTGGCGTAAATGCATATTTTATTGACTTAAACTAAAATGACACCCAGAATTAAGCTGTCTTCTCTAAATTCTTTAGGGCATCGGAAAGGCTTTTAAATAGGCCCTCAAACATTTGAAACAGACAGACAGAGATTGCTTCTTAATAAAAAAAAATTTAAAATGGTAAAAGCGAGTTTCCAAAGTTATATTTTTTTCTCCGAAAAAACTCGAAAAATAGCAAAATTTTGTCTCTAGCATTGAATAACTGACACCATGATTTTTGCTATCAATTGAAAGCTCTGACATTTTAGCTAACCTCTTATTGTTGTTTCACTCATCTAGCATAAACAGATATTGAGATAAATAGTATTCAATGTGGACTAAAATGCAACGTTTCTCAAAATTGGGAGGGCATTAGCCTATTTTTGTTTTTAATTCTCCTACAAAGTAACCCGATTTCAATACTAACTTAATCAGGGGCTTTAAGCTTCCCAAAAATATAGGGGAGAGTGAGGCTAAACGCACTACAAGGCTAAATGCACCACTCAAATATTTC